>JAAAKQ030037643.1:6130-16880 GCA_010016005.3 Zanna intricata
TAAATTAAAACTATGGAAAATTAAACTGTAATTATATGAAAAGTGTGGAAATTTTTACATAAAATTTATATATTTATTTATATTTATTATATTTTATTATTATTATTATTATATTTATTATTTTATATTATTATATTTTATTATATTATTTATTATATTTATTTATATATATATATATATATTTATAATATAAATGATTAAACGTCAAAAGTTATTGAATGTAAAAATAGAAGTGGAGTGATTATGGGACTAATCGATTACGCTTGTCATTAAATTTCATTTCACCATAAAGCTTAAATATTGTTGAATAGTATAATTAAAGTACGATAAGAATGAATAAAAGTGGTAAGTCTAGGAATCTATGAACTAATCTGCTTTACGGTTTAATGATTATTAACGACCTGACGGTGAGTCACAAATCATTCTCGAAAACGACATAACCATTTTTAAGAGTAACAAGTAACCATTCAAGGTATACAAGAGAAAAAAAGCAGTGAAGTGGTTCCCCATTGAAGTGGTTTTCCCCATCATGTTTCAATGAGTTTAATGTACTAATGCGTATTAGCATATATAATCCATTCAAATGTAGGTGATATCCTTTCCAACAAGTGAAATTTTCACTCTGTTCATACAGGGACAGTTGAATAAAGCACATTATTAATTTTTATGTTGTTTATATCTTAGATGTTTTTCTGGAATACGTAGTATAAAGTACAGATTAATGCAACCCTTTCTATAATAAAAAAATAATTATTAAAATAACGGAATATTTTATGACGGCAGCTTAAAATTGAATTAATTATAAATCTGATGCTGAATTTTTTTTTAATATTAATCTTTTCGTTAGTTACATTGGAAATGGAAATACTTTAATTCAACACGCTAACACCTTGAAACAAAAACTTGAAATTTTTTTGATATTTAAAAAGGATATAAAAGAAAATAATAAAAATAATTTCGTTGACCTACGTGGCTATGTAATAACGTTTTAGCTTTTCATCCAGGAGGTCTCGGATTCGAATTCTAATACATGAATAGCTTTTGTCATATGTAACAAAATCTTCATTTCATATTCCCTAAGTATAAGCTTTCAAAATTATATGAATTTTAATTGGTAATTAAAGAAAGAAAAAATATGATCTCAAAGATGACGAAAAATGAATAAAATATCGTCAGAAATTTTCCTTTAAATTTTTCAATAATTTTTTTTAAGTCGTGTATTTTATCATAATTTTTAAAAATTAATGAATAAACCGATGCATCAGGTCGTTTTAAAGTCAGGTTCAATCATTTTTTTGTACGGAATACAGTTACAAATTAACTAAAAGTTACTGAAAAAGATTGATGATTGATTATAAATAATAGATAAAAGTTAATTTATTATTGAATAATTAAAATGTTAACCAAAGTGTTTTTAAAATTTGACAAAATATAAAAATTTAATTTAATCTAATAATATAATTTATAAAATAACTTAATCTACAAAGAAAATTCTCACTGAATTAAAAAAATAAAAACAAATATTTTAATAAGTAGAAAAAAAAATGGGAGATATATTAATAAATATAATATTATTAAAAAAAATTTAAAAGGTAAAATAAATGAAATGATTCAATTATTATATAGCTAAGAAGGAAAAATACATTAAATATAAAAAAAAAAAAAAAATTACCTAAAAAAAATACTACTTAGGTAGAGGTAGATAGTTACGTTTTTATCCCAGTATATTATTTGATATCCCAGTCACGTACTGATATTTTTTGTCTTTTAGAAAAATTTTTCCCACTTTTCCGGAGTTACTAGAATGGAATTTTCCAAGCGTTTTACGATCCGATTCTCTTCTTGAATTTAGAACCCAGAAAAATATAACGTGTATAGAGGAATTATCAATTAATTTATTGGCCATAGTTTTGGTTAAGTAAATTTATGTGCTTATGGTAATTAGCTTTATTATATAGTAATAAATAACCTCTTAAAAAAAAAAAAAAAAAAAAAAACAATTAAAATATGAAAACTCTTGCGGTTCGTTAAAATAATTACTATTATGCTGCTGAATTTCATCTATTAGAAAAAAAATACAAAAATATAAGTTAGTCAGAAATAATAGCCACACATAATATATAGGATTCCGTTACTGTGCTAGTTTTAAAAACAACTGAAAATCTTCATTACAACTAAAATAAAAAAAATATATATATACTACTTTCAGCATTAATATACTGTAAATTTTATTTCATCATTACTAACTGTTGATAAAAAAAGCAGAAAAAAATAATAAAAGATTGAATAAAAAAAATAATTTCTACGTTTAGTTCAATAATGAGCCGGTAGATGGAGAATGCATGATGAAGAAAGTTATTCTGACCTGTCTGTGATGAGGCCATGGGCAATGGCAAGGTACGCGCCTACCTGGACTCCAGGATGTCAAGGTAAGAAGATGAAAATGATTAAAACAACTTCTCTCCCTGTTGTTACCGCCGCCATCTTGAGGTCGTGGAACTCACAACATGTCCACCTCGTCTTCTTCTATAGAGACAAGACTACCTTAGCTTATTCCACTGCTGTAGCCTGCCTATTAATAGGAAGAACAAAACTTGACCCCTTGCGCGTTTTTCGATTCTTTATACTTATATCTTACGAACAACAGAACTCAGTTACTCGAAAAACTTATAAAAAATGGACAATTATTTCACAAATATGGTATTAACGCTTATGGAAATAATAATTTACCTAACGTTTATTAATAATAAACTACATAATGTAATTAAAAATTGTAAAATAGTAGTTAAGTTATAAATTAGGTAATATGTGCGTAAATTATTAAAGGCGCGTAAATTATTATGTAAATGATTAAAGGTGCGTAAATTATTTTTTACGCATTATTGTGCCTAAATCTTTTAAAGGTATGTTTTATTCACTATTGACCGATTTTTAATAGTAATTATTTATTATTGTACACGAATTCCATAACATTATAACAGTATTATTTAACTGTATTCATCTTTTAGCAAAGATTAAAGAGAATTGAGCAGATTAAAACTTTTACATATGATATTAAAGTGTAACAATCAGATTCGTATACAGGTACGAAAACGGGAATCAAATTCTCAAAACCTAAAATAATACGGAAGATACTGAGAAAAAAGTTAATGAATAATGATAAATCTTGAAAGATAACCTACTGATTTTTTTAAAATTAATAACTACAAATGTAGAAAAAATGAAAATAAAGTAAACAAATTTCAGAAAAATGTAATATTACCATTAAAAAATCAAGCTTACTCTGAAATACTAAATATTAAAATAAAAAATCAAACAACTTATGTTTACAGAATAAATAAATAAGATATAATAAATATATAGAAATGGAATACCGTATGTTTCATTTAAATGGTCAGTACTTAAAAAGTAATTAGGTAAATAAATAAAAAACGTTCCATGTAACCTACATTTACGTTTCAACATGTGAGAACAAAGAAAGGTTGAAGGTTAAAAATTAAATATAAGCAAAGCAAACGAAATGAAAGAAAATTTCGAAAGGAAATGGGGTAGGAAGGAGACAAAGAGTGAGTGAGAAAGTGAGAGAGAGTGAGTGAGTGAGAGAGAGAGAGAGAGAGAGCGAATCAAATAGTTAGAAATAAAGAAGAAACCGATATAAATAAAAAAGAAAAGTAAAACGACCTGGGTAAGAGAAAACTTCGTCGTTGAGTTTGTGGAGCAATAAAATAAACTGTTTAAAGCGTTTTTGCGGAAAAAAGTCGTCGAATTGCAAAAGTCTTTTGCATTAAAGCTCCTTAAAAATTAAAGGTTTCGTGATAATAATAATAATAATAATAATAAGAAGAAGAAGAATACTACAAAAATGAAGAAAAAGAATATAATAGAAAAAAAGAAGGATGGGTAAACTTTTTATTTTACGCAAACAAAAAATTAAGATATTATAAAAATAATAATAATTTGATTTAAGAAGTGTAAAAAAATTTTTAAATTCAATTCTAGTAGGAAAATAAACAGATGGATAAAACCCATTAATACTTGTATCAAACTTCTATTAAAGAAAAACTAAATATTCGAAATAATAGATAGACTAACATAATATATTTCAAGCTAAAACTACTGTTATTCATAATAATATGAATCAATTCACGGTGATACGAGTATAAATTTGAAATTGTGCAGATTAGGGAATAAGTTTATAGATTTTTTTTACTGCCTACTTAATTATTGGTTTTTCTATGTTAATTCCTGTTAATGTTAAACTCAGCGTGCATAATTTTCTTGATTAAATTAGTTACTATCACAAAAGTTCTTTTTACATCAATCTAATAAATATGGGGGTTTTAAAAAATTTTTTTCTTTACCAATCAGACTTATTTCGCATACAAACAGATTCTGTACTAATTTTAAAAATTAGTAGTTAGTGTAAAAGAGCAAAATCCGGATTTTCGGCTTTTTTGACACTTCTGGTTCAGTTGATTACAATAAAAAGGGGAGGTGCACAATTAGATATTACAACAGTCCAAAATTCAAAATTTCAACATTATATGGCTAATCGTTTTTGAGTTATGCGAAATACATAGATACGTACTGACATCACGCCGAAACTAGTCAAAATGGATTCAGGGATAGTCAAAACGGATATTGCCGTTGAAATTTGAAAACCGACATTTTTCGCGATTACAAGACTTCCTTTACTTCGTTCAAGGAAGTAAAAATAATCAACACATCTTTATAAAATAAATAAAGATATAGTATAAAACTGGAATACGGTATGTTCCATTTAAATGACCGATATGTTGGCGTTCTGTATAGTTAGATTAGTTCTGAGATCAGTTAGTTCTGGAAAATATAGTCATAGAAATATTTATAGTTGCGTATTAGAAGTATACACGAATAAATTTTTCAACTACCTGTGGTAATCTTCCAAAAAGACTTTTCATATGTATTAAGTAATGTATCTCGATATTTTGTGTCTCATTTTTAATCATGTAACCAAAATATCAGGTTTCCCGCTTTTGTACATAGAATAATAAAGTTTTATTGTATTAAAAAATTTTTTTTTATTTTTAACTTTAAGGTTTAAGTTTTTGTTATTCTACATAATCTTTTCGTACATATAAATAATTAAAAAATTGAAATATTAGTTTTAGGCGTGCAAAAACTAACATCAGTAATGGATATTTAACAGAAGGGTAGTTTAATGTGATAAAAGCTAATAATACCAGTTTTTATGATCAATAAATATTAAATTTACAGTTTCTGAAATAGTCTATCATAACAAAGGAACTAAGAGTATATTGTAAGTAATTTTACGCTTCATATTTATAATAATTTTTTATTTTCAGTACTACTGATATAAGACTAAATTCATACATGGATTGTATTCTAAATAAATTTTTTTCAGTTGGGATTATTAACATAACTGTTCAAGTGAACGTTTCAGTTCATATTATTTCGGAAATAATATGAATTAAAAAAAAAATTGTTATTCCTAAAAAAATTACAACTCGTACGAAAATTGAGATGATCATTTTATCTTATGATAACAGAATTTCAACCATTTTAGTATTTATTTCGTTTATTTAAATGCTACATTTAAAGTTTTAAAATTATGCAGTCCTGCAGAAATAACTCCTCACTGAGGTTGTGGAACTTTAATTGTACACGGCGTGGTATCTTTTCGCCAATTTGTAGCAAAAGTTTTGCCATTTCATTTACAATCATAGCTTGATGTTGAGAACATCCCGCTTTCGTTATTGAAACGTATTTTAAAAATGGTGATTCTGTTATCAACACGCAGAGATTATTTAATTCACACTTTCGGCTAGGTTGACATGCCACGACATGTCCATTAAAAAGACAATTCAGTTACGGTTGTCAAATTTTAGAGCTACCAGTTCATCTTTGAAGAAGAAACCACCAGTTAAGCCACGCAGCGTTCGTACACCCGAAAATGTTGCAGCAATGAAACATCCAGTTACTCAATCTCCAAGTCGCTCAGTTCTTAAACACGCTGCTGCGATAAAATATATTAATTGGATTGTAAGGAGAATTTTTCATGCCGATTTTCAGTTTCATTCTTACAAAATGGTGGCCGTGCAGCAGCTAAATGAATGCGACTGGATTAGTCGTATCGCTTATTGCCAGGCTCTTCTGGAAAATATTCCTGTGAACTCGTTTGTGCTGTCAAGTGACGAAGCCCATTTTCGTTTATCGGGTTGTGTTAATAAACAAAACTTTAGATACTGGACAGAAAATATTCCCCTACAACTTAATGTTTACCACTCTGAGCGTGTTACAGTTTGGTGCGCGGTTGATGAATTTGGAATTATAGGGCCATACTTTTTTGAAGAAAAAAAGCAATCAGTTACAGTAACTTCCGAATGTTATGTGAAAATTGTACGCGACTTCTTGTTATCATGATTTACTGAACTCGACAATCAAGACGAAAATGGTTTCAACAAGATGAGCCACTCTCACAATGAACATTAATGAACTTCCTCAGAGAAATGTTTCCCGGAGTTCTTATTTTACAACGAGGGTACATTCTACGGCCTGCACGGTAACACGTGCTAATAATAATAATCTTACAAAAATGTATAAAATAATATACACAAAAAATGTATGTATAATAATCTTACAAAATGTGACTTTTTTCTCTGGAGATATCTGAAGGCTGAAATATTTAAACAAAAGCTAAGAACCCTAGATCATTTAAAATCTCCTAACAATCAAAAAATCACTGCAATACCACTGGGAATGACAAGAAAAGTAACGCGGAATTTCAGGAAGAGGTTAAAGACTTGTATAGATAGTGAAGGTCGGTATATGGACGACATAATTTTTAAAAATTAATAAGAGGGACAAGGGAAATAAATGGCAAACTCTGTTCTATCAGAATACATTTCATTTTTTTTTCAAATTAAAAATTGTAAATTAATTGTTGTAATATCTATTTTATTTACATTTCATATAATATGAAAAGTTTGTTTAAAGTGTAGTTAAAATAGTTGAAAATAGTCACTCTATAACTTTACAATTTTCTTTTTCTATAATACCTGTAACAAACATTCGTTTTACCGGAAAACGAAACTTAGTTCAACGAGTTAAATTAACATTTATTAAACTTATTAACAAAGTTAAAACATGTTAATTTCTAAACTTTAAAACTAATTTAAAATGTGAGGGAAAATTATATTAAATATTTTTCATAAAATGGACAATGAAGTATTAAAGACAATAATTCTATTATAAATTCTCAATTACTATTTCTGATGTATCAAATGTGAAAAATAAAAAGAAGAATTATAAAGAACTTTTGAAACCGACTTTTAAAAACTTGTACTACAGAAGAAAGTTGGAAATTAGGTCAGTAGATAAAGAACTAAATGAAGATGATTTTAAGAGGGATTATAAAATACAGAGAAACCTATTAGTTAATTTTTAAATAAAAAGTATTATAAGGGTTACAACTTAAAGGAACGTTGATAAAAATAATAAATAAAGCAACAAATTAAGGATGTGGGATAGAGCAAATATGTTGAGATAAAAAAAATTTAGTGTGAAACTACAAATGAACAAAGAAGTGTAACAAACTATTCTTAAGAAAGATGATCCAAAGAAAAATAAACTTATGTAACTTATTGTATTAAAAAGAGAGAATGTAATCTCTAATGTTCGTCAAAGAAGAACTAGTACTGAAAGAATGTTTTTTTTTTAATAAAAAAAAAATATTAATATAAGAAAGGAAACATAAAATATATAAAGAAAGAAAAACTTTTCGACTTTATTTAATCTACGTCATAATAACAGAAAAAAAGGTTACATAACTAATTATTCTATTCGTTGCTAAAACCAAAAAAAAAAAAAAAAATTCATTCGATCTCAGAGAAAGTTAAAATTTAGTAGTGTCTAATCCAAAAAGATAATAAGAAATAAAGAAATTCTTTGATTTGGAACAAAATAAAGAATGATTTTACAAAATTTTAAATAGATTAATAAAATTGAAACTATTTCAACTGAGAGTTTCAAAAGATTGAAATTCTAATTTACAAAAATACGAGTATTTTAATCTATTAAAATTAAAGGATCAATCCTAAAAAAGCAAACAAAAAAGAAATCAGAAAAATTTTATGAAAAAACTTAACCAACATTTTTTTTTAATTTCAGTATATATTTTTATTTATTATAATTTATTTTTTATAAAAAAATATATCCAAAAAACTCTCTATTATTGATTTTTAATTAAAAAATAACCAAATAAATACAATTTTTATTAAGATCTAAAAAGTTTCCTAACACCTTTTTTTGTACGAGAAAAAAAAACAGCAAATAAATTAATTTAAAAAAAAAAAATCTATTTTTACGTAAAAATTTTCAGTTTTTTACTTCTCTAACATCATAGCTCTAGAGCTATAATGCAAGAAGGAAAGTACGGTAATCAACAAAAAAAAAAAAGTGGGGTATGGTTGTTTTACATTTCTCCACGTTTGATGATCCAATAACCGCTAAAAAAAAGTGGGGGAGGGGTAAAGTTGAGGGTACGATGTTGAAGAGTTTAAAACTTAATAAATTTTGACTGGATAAACCGATTTTGATAAATGTTAGTATAGAGACTACACTCGTGTGTATGAGAAATTTTGAACTTTGGAATAGATAGTTTTTAAGATAAATTTACTCATAATTTTGTAAACACAACCACATTTTACATTACGCTCATAAATACTTAGTGAATTGTTTTCGGAATATCTAACTTGAAGCTTCGACAAAAGATGGATTTGTTAGGACTTCTGATTGCAGATTGAATATTCGTTTTTCAGTTTGGTCTGATATTTATGATCTGCCAGTCGATTTTTCTTTTAATGAAATTATTACAACTTTGTTGTATTATTTTTTTATTTTATGGATGAAATTAACTATTATATATTTTTTGCCTTTTCCCCCATTTTTCAATAGTGAATTAACTGATAAATAAATAAACAAAGAAATAAAAAATGGTTGCTTTTTTAAAAAATTTAAACATAAACAATGGGGAATGGGAAAGTAACGAACAATCTTAAATTAAAGTTGAATTTAAAGAAGCTTTACATATTCATGATATACAACATTGTTTTAGTATAATTTAACTCTTAGGTAGTTATAAAGTTACCATTAGATTTAATCTTAAAAACGTAAACTCAGTAGTGAGAAATGGGTGGTAAGCTGGTAATATTTCTTACCGGTTAACATCGCAGTTGAATATAATTATATAGATTAAGACGGTTGTGTACTAGTAATAGTTATATAAGTGTAACTAAACGTATGTATCATGCTAAGTGAGGACATTGATTTGTTAAACGGTCTTACTACAGTTACGCGAGCGTTGTATTGTAGAAATAGCAGAGGTATATAACAACCAAAACGTTAAACAGCAGTGTAACGTTATCTTTTAGTACTTCTGACCTGGACAAATCTTCCAGTTGCGTGTTCTATCGAAAGTTTTATCGCCTGCAAATACGTTCAGTTCGTTCGAGAGCAACAGCTCTTTAAAAATTTATTCCTTCGCGATCACAATCGCTGTTATCAAAATTACGTAAGATAAAACCGATAATTTATCAGCTACGTTAGTGACGATGAATGTAAAATTAAGACGATATTTTAATTGTTTTTTAGAAAAATATGCGATATTCATATATATATTAATTTAAAGGAAGAATGTTAAAACGTAGTTAAAGAAAAATTTCAACTTATAAACATCGTTAAAGGTAATGTTACGAACAGTTTACTTTAAGTTAAAAGGAAACTATTACGCTTCATTAACAGAAGTAACCTAGAATTAAAGTACAGATTACTACGTTTCTACAAAAGTTTACTATTCGATTAAAAAAGCATTACTTCTTACAATTAAGAGAAAACCAACTAAACTTTTAAATATTATTATTTTTATTGGCTATAAAAGGAAAATCGAATATTGCGTACAGAATATAATAAACGAGTAAATTTCTAAATATGTATAATTAAGCTTCTAGATTATTTTAATAAATATTATGAAAACAGTTTATTAAAAGGAATGAAGGATATAGGTACCATATACAGTATATTATTGTGTAAAGGAATCAATTTATTAAATTAATACTTCTAATAATCAATAAAGATATAAAATATTATTAATTAATTAAATTTATTAAAAAAAATTTAACAGGAAAAACAGGTTAACCTAATTTAATTTTTAAACTATCATAAATAACAATTTATAAGAGTTTTATTATTAATTAAAATTCAATCGTTTTTAGCATAAAATAAACGAAAAGGCGGAAACTATTTATAACTAGATTAATTATTAAGAGATTGTCCCCCTCTGACCCCTGGCCGGGTTTTGTTGGACTTGGAAGGGCTGTGGTAGCGGGAGCGTGGTAGGAGTGATCTCCAGATTAGAAGTTTGTGAAGAATATGTGGGTTTTCTCAGGGCTGGAGACTGACTCCAAGTAGTATTAAAAAAAAAAAAAAAAACAAGAGCGTATCAGGCGTCAGGTTAGGTTTAGAGTAGTTTTTATAGGGGGAAAAAATTAGGTTAGGATTAGGTTAGTTTTAAGAAGAGAGCTACAGAAGGAAGATATGATAGTTTAGGGTAAAAGAGGGAGTAACTTCGCGTTACGGCGTAAAAAAAAAAAATAAATAAATAAAAAAAAAACGGAGAAGCGAATACGTGGCGACGTGAGGGCATGGGAGGCAGCCTGATTGCAGAGGATGCTTTGATCCAGTACACACGCAA
>JAAAKQ030037654.1:2462-16878 GCA_010016005.3 Zanna intricata
GATAGGTTATGTATGTTTCATCATGGGTTTTGGTTTATGATACTTTTCAGAAAAACGAAATAACAAAATTTTCCACTTTCGATCGGCTCACTTATAGACAGTAATTCACCTTATTTTTTACGGTATATTCTAAAAGAAAATGTCTTATTTTTTATATAAGTTCCTTTCTCAATATAACGTACGCGGTGTAGATATAGATATCTATATTAATTTAAAAAAAAGTATAATTATCCTAAGATAATCGTGTTATTGATACGTCCAGCTATTACTAATCTTACATTGCTAGTATAGAAAACCGTAATTTACTATGAGAATATGCCACCAACAGGTTTTCTTACAGCATCAGTCTTTATGTTTTTCTTTTTGTTATATGATTTATTTCACTGGCATACAAATATTGAATTTAAACCTAGTTTATATTAAATCTAATTTAAAAAAAGGCAATTTAATTTAAATTGTCTTTGATACGTTTTAGGTAGATTTCATAAGAAAGATACCTATTGTAATTAGTACCATGATTCGACTTCCGGAAAATATCAACATAACTTCACGTTTCGCAACCCCCAGACCCCAAAATCCCCATCAGTTAAAAAGTTAATACATATTTCACTCTCTTGTGGACACGATAACTGCCGTAATTTTGCGCCAATCACTTTCAAACTGATACATAAATATAACGACCCAAAATCTCAGTCGAATTCATTAATGGTTGAATTCGAACCATCCGGAGTGGAAATGAGGGGGTCTTTTGAAGACACAATATCAATATAACTTACTTATTATATAAAAATACATAATAAAATTGTTCTATATATGTAAAAATCGTTCAAAGTTCCTACTATTCTTTAGATAAGGGCCTAAAACTTATCTAACTAGATTTTTTTGATATCACAGACTATTGGCCCAGAGGGTGGAAAAAATAGGGGTTTCGAATACAAAAAAAATCTTACCTCCCTTAATAGGCAGAGTACCGAATCGGTTTAAAGTGGTTGTTAGTCCTCTTAACATTACCTTTTAACATTACTTTTGTTTGTAAAAATTTTTGATATGACCAATCCTTACGGCAAGGGATGACCAAAATATTGCTGGAATTGTAGGAAGATGGGGCTTGTCGTATGCTAAATATGTGAAATATTTTTCACATGCAACCATTTTTTTAACCATTGCTACCATGGTTGTAACCATTGTTGTAACCATGCAACCATTGAGTAAATTTGAAGTTTTTCTTAACATTAAGGTGGAAGTCGTTTTTATCCCCTACTAAGCACATATCTTTGGCTTCCGGTGAAATCTACCTTCGGCTTCCGGCGTGCCGAAAGGGAATTTTTTATAAAGAAATTAGTCTACCAGTTCAATAACCTATTTACCTATTATTTGTACAGGTGGAATATTATTAAAACCAACTGAAATTTAAATTTAAATTTGCGTGGGCTACCATGATTTTGACCTCAGTAGGTAGATACTTAACAGTATGTTCTTGTGACTATGCTCGTTTAAAAAAAATATGAAAAGAATTGTTTAACATATGTATGTTTCAAAATGAATATCGGGGTTTTAATGCTGTGTACTATTTCTAAAGTTACACGTACATTGATTAATTATAAGTGAAATTAAAGAGCAACTCCAACAGTTTTAGCTCTGCGCAAGCTCATAAATTGTTTCCTGTACCTTCCACTTAAAATCGCTAGTAGCAAAGATGGCGATCCACCAACAGAAAGCGTTTAGTGTTTTACAATTTGGAGAATTATGACCCCCGAGTGTTGTAGAAGGTATAAACAATTTAAAAGCGTTAGCTGTATTTGTAAATGGAAGAATGCAGTACGACCGATTATGTTCGAAGACAACGTTGAACGTGTAAGAGAGCCGTTTATGCATAGTCCTACTATTTTACTATTTACTAGGAAATCCATTAACAAGGCTAGCTGCAAATTAGCATTTTAGCAGTGTGAGCAAAACTCCCCAAAACTGAATGTTTTTTTGTGCCGAATCCCGAATCCCGACGACAAGTTTACGGGGTGTTCTTTTCCGCGGAAACAAGTGTGTCTGGGATGAATTATCTTGATATGCTAAAACTATGGCTCTTCTCTCAACTGCAATACAATCATAGAACTTTATTTGGCAACAAGATGGTGCGCCTCCTCACTGGCATAACGCTGTACGTCATCGGTTGAATGAAATTCTTCCCGATCTCTGGATCGGTCACCGGGGACCAAATGACAGGGTTAACAAACCCTCATATTCATTGATATTCGTTTTGAAACGCACTATAGAATACAAAACGATATATGCACGTCACAGTATAACCAAAATCGTTGTAGGGAATCTGACAAATACCATGACATATTTATAATTATCATTAATAATTACCATTGCATGATAGGCTTACTAAGGATACTGAAGAGTAAAGTGGTTTTTCTTACTCTCTTAACTTTGAGCCGATCACAGTTTTGCACTTCGGCAAGCCGAATTCACCGAAATGCTGAACTTTACAAGTGACATCTTTGCTATGTTTACTACATGAACCGGCTGTACAGTTAACATCACTTTCTTCACAGAAAGAGAATCTGATAAGTGTCTCTTCTATCTTAGGTGCTTTACATGCATCTTATCCTTAATAAATAACTGGACAGATAACACAAACCAGCAGATTAATCTACCTTTTCTTTAATATAATAATAAATTATACGCAAAAACTCTATGGGAAAAAGGTCAGTAATAAATATATTTAAATTCTTATGGATTGTGTTTTCTGATGATTCGCTCTGTATCTAAGTAAAAAGTTTGTCAAACAGTAATTGTTTGTAAAGAAGATGCAGCAGAATCTTACTTTAAACCATTCAGCTGAAATTTTTTAACTATTAAACTGATAAGAGTTAATTAAATTAGCTGATAATATTTAATTAACATAACTGCACATTAAAAATTACTGCCATTTATACGAAGAAAACTTAGAAAGTCAGAATAAAACATGCCAAATAAAAATCAGACTATATATTTCAATAACTCTTCTGTATTTGTCCATTTATAATTTTTCTTTGAAAATATAATATTCTGTTTTACAACGGCACGCTTCGTAATCGTCTTGTTAGCTTCGCGGACAACCTACATAACAAGAAGAGAAAGCTAAACAAATATGGTAAAACGTGTAGACTAGCCTACAATTGAAAATATATAATTATATGGACGCGCCTTAACAGAGTGATAATGTAAATATGATCTTATTCTGTGGACGTGCGTTTGTCTGTTGTATATCTGAATGCGTTTGCACAAGCAAAAGATTGCAAATAATTTTTAATTTGAAATATACACAATTGTAAATTAGTAAAGATTAACATTCAATTTAGGCGTTTTAAGTCTTGTATCGTATAGCAATTTTAGACAATAACAAGTCGGAAGTAGTTATACAATTTTAAATCTTCATTCAAAAATCCATATTAGTAAGGTCTGTATGAGTCTTATATATATATTTTTTTTTATAATGTAAAGGTTAAAGCCTAGTTTATTTAGCATTTCAAAGTACTTTATCCATCTAGTTGTAAATCTACTTTGTTAAATTTTTGATAGCAAATATTAAGCATAAGTATTTCAACAGCATTATCATTTAGGCTTTCAACATACTCAATCATCATGTAGTCAGTACATGTTGATTCGAAATAATATTATTTATTATATGTTTAATATTTTACCGGAAAATTTTATGTAATCATTTTAAAATTTATACAGATAAATAAAAATCGTTTACCGATAACCAATTCGAAATCTCTTCATCGATTAAAAATTTTTGATAGAACAGTTCAAAAAAGAGCACTTTTATAAAATTAATATATCTACCAATTTTTCTTCGGGGTTAACATAGATCAATGCGGTTAATATCACATACCTAATACCAGTTTTCGTTAAGTAATTTTTAACAGGATAAATCTCCTAGATATTTGTTTTAAAAAACTACAAATTCTTGAAATATTTAAAATTGTATCGTTTATAATGTTTATTTTAATTAAGAAAAATTATTCCATTGGATTGTTTTTCCAAACTTCATTATAATTTTAAAGAAAAGCATTATAATCCTAAAGATCAAACGTTAATAATAAATTTGATAACTCTGCAATTTGGGAAAAAAAAAATTTAATTGACTTCAAAAAAGAAGTATATATATATATATACATATATATGTAATTTAATTCAAATACTGTTTCTTGAAACTTCTGAATTTTCAAAAAAAAAAAAAATTAACTTTGTGTCTGGTGTGTATTTTAAGCTAAATTTTATATTAATTAAGTAAGTCGAAGTAGACTGGATAAAAAAACCTAATCCTAAAAAAGCTTTTAAAAATCTTTTTTTGCCTTAAAAATTACATATCTTTTATTTTTGAAAAATATTTTATAGCAATAAGTGAGTTATTTCCAGTTTTAGTTAGGAAAGAAAGAATGTTGCACTGCTGTAATGCTTTTTTAAAATAATTTTTCTTTCAGTGTTTGAACCAGCGTTCAGTATTTATTTTCATTTTTTTGTATTTCATGTATGTTAGTATCATATGTTATTTTACAATACTGCGAGGTATTACGTATTGTTCTAGCAAATACATTACACTTGTGTTTTTGTTTTCCTCCTTTCCATATAGCTGTTGAATTGTGAATGGATCAACCGTTATAAAAACCTTGAAAATTAAGCCTCTAACTCCGGTTTCTGTGGATCGATTTGTTTGAAAATCAATACGGTTCCATTTATACTAGGTTCATATAATTCTACCAAGTTTATCCAAATAAGGTAAAAATTTCGCTCATTAGAACGAATAAAAGCTGAAAATGTACCTAAAAACCAGTTTTTGGTTTTTACTATTTCCAATAAGTTTACATAATTCCACCAAGTTTTGTAAAAAAAATCGGGTAAGATTTTCGTCTGGTAGAGCGTAAGAAAAAATCTTACCCATGCTTGCATATGTTTTTAAATATTGCAGAATCGTGTTTAGGAGATTCCAAAAGAAAAGAAAAGTTGATCCCGCCTCCCACCACGACACCCCCATAGAAAAACTGATCGGACGTAGTAGCGATTTCTACAAATTCTTTGAAAATCCGCTAAAATAGCTTAACAAGCGATCAGAAAAAAGAAGAAGCTGTTTTTATTTATCTAAAAACAACGTTGATCTTTTATATTAACTTCTATTTATTTTTAAATCAATCCAAATATTTCCCATTTTAATTTGAATGCTATTCTTTTTATCGTTTGCTACTCGTATAATTATAATTGTTGTAGACGGCCTGATTTCATTATCAGTCACTCCTAAAACTTGTTCTCACGAATAAAACCACCCCATTTCAGGGTTATAAAAAGTAAGCGATTAGTGAAATACAATACAGTACAGTATCCTCTGAAGTAATACCTTACGGTGGTTCCGGAGGCTAAACAGATAAAGAAAGAAGTACAGTACAGTACAGCACACTAGTAAAGTATATTTGCTTTCTTCATTGTGCCAACGCCAAGCTGCTAAAATGCAGTTAATATTCAGCCCTGAAAGTGTTAGATTCACTCTGTTCACCAAAGGGACTGCTTTTATATCAATCATCATTAATTTCAGAAAAAGCAACACGAACTGGTATTACTTATACGTTAGATTAAGTGAAGTGAAATAATGAGTTGTATATGATGCTACAATTGAGTAAGAGAAAAGTGTGATTGCAGAACATAAAAACGTGTTTGAAGTAATTTTCGAAAACCATTTAGAAAACGATAAAAATTTGAAAATAAAAACTTTTGGGATTTCTGTACAGTAATTGTTTGGATCAAGGGAAATGAAAATGATAAATTTCAACTGACAAGTAAAGAGTATAGTTTTTTTTTAGTGGATAGAGGATAAAATTCCGCAAATAAAGGAAATTTTAATAGTATAAATTATTTTTAATATTATAATGAAATAAAATTAAGTATTTTGATTTTAGGGATGGTAATTTTATCATTGTTTTTTTTTTAAATATCTCTCACTACATCCATAAGTATCACTGTTTTTTTTTTTTTTTTAATTTAAACACATTTTTTTAATACATTGTTTTACTTCCACTTAAATGTCCTCTACAGTCATCAGTTAATTTTAATTTAAAAATTACTAGTACTATAACACTATAAAAAAATCTGGCAGAATAAAACAAGAAAAAAAAGCAAATGAATGGGATAAAATATTGACTCAAGGTTATACATGAGTGCTGAATGTCGACTATACATTTTACCTTTTGTTGTTATTCCTTTGCCAAAATATTCATAAAATAATAGTAAACATAGATAATCTCAATACTTTCAGAATAACGGAAAAACAAACAAAATTTCATTACTCATCCAGCCTTGCAATATTTAAACAGTTTTAACCTCTCTGCAATAGTATTTGTTTATTGTTTTTCAAAACGATACTAGTTATTATACTATGTTTACACTTAAATAGCTACAAACATATATCGTAGCTTACACTTGCATTCAGTAGATTATACTTTGCATTTGTAACATACTTTTTTTGTTTGTAGTTTTATGCAGTTAAAATATCACTTTGATTTATTACAATTAGACACTTTTCCTGTAAAAGAAAGGACTTTATCTACTGGTGAACTGGATTAACGGTTTATGATCAGTTAGGATTTTTCTACTTGTCCCTCAGATCTGGCGAAGGGCATCGATTTTATTTACATAAGTCTGAACCTTTCTTAAACACAGTAATAGTAATCTGTTGCAGCATGTGTTTGAGATATTAACACAAAATCGGCAATCAATTATGAGCTTCTCCAATCCTTAATTAGTAAATATATTCTAATCTCCAGAGGAATTGTAAGCGGCACTCACTGTCTTAAGATGCTTTGAAGGGCACTGCTTTGGATCTCGTTTTGATGTTCCTCTGTCGGTTAATCGTCTCTTTTTGAATAAATACTCCTTATATTTATATTTCATCTCTTCTTTCTGAGGGTTTCTACGGGTTATCCAGTAGGTTAATGCTGGATGAACCTACTGGATTAATACTAAAGATGCAGTAATCCCGGAACCGGGGTTACTGCATCTTTAGTATTTACCTGATACTCTCTTCACCATTTAGAACTGAGATACTTCTTTAGAAAAGTGGAATTTTCTTATACGTTAGTACAACGAGCAAGGTGTATTCGGTGTTTAATGCAAAAGTCTTCCCACAATGAAACATTACCTAAAATATAATCTACGTTCCTACTGTTTAGAAAAAAAAGAATTTAAGTTTGAATTGATATCAGAAATAGTTGTGTTCAATCTTTATTCTACATCCTTTTTTTTTTAGATGTTCCTATCATTTAGTTACAGTATTTTTTAGTTAGAACCAATATAAAATAATAATAATAAGTGTGTTAATTATTTTTGTAAATATCCTTAACTCCTAAATTTAATGAAGTTTAAATTAGAGATAGAAGAGTAGATTTCAAAACAGTTAGGTAAATGTCATAAGAAAGCAACCTATTGTAATGAGTACTATGATTCGACTTCCGGAAAATTTCGGACATATCTTCATGTTTCACATCCCCCAAACTCCAAAACCACCGTCAGAAAACCACCGTTCAAAGGTTTATATATATATATATTTCACTTTCTTTTAGACACGATAACTGCCGTAATTTTGCGCCAATAACTCTCAAATTGATACATAAGATATAAGGACCCAAAATCTCGATCGAGTTCGTTAATGAGTGAATTCGGATCATAGTGGTGGGAATGGAGGACTTATTCGAAAAAATAAGATATCGCTATAACTTTCTTAAGTAAAATATCAAATTCATTTAAAGTTCCTACTATTCTTTGGATAAGGGCCTAAAACGTATCTAACTCAAGTTTTTTATATCACCAACCATTAGTCTAGGGGGTGGAAAAAATTGGGTTTTGAAGAAAAAAAAAACCATACTTCCATTAATAGGCTCAGTATCGAATCGTTTTAAAATGGTAGTTAATTCTCTAAAAATTACCTAACACTTTGGTTTGAAACACTTTTTAATATGACCAACCCTTGCAGCAAGGGATGACCAAAGTTTTGCTGGAATTGTAAGAAGATGAAGCTTGTACGCTAAACATGTGAAATATTTTTTCACATGCAACCATATTGTCGAAATGAGTAAATTTGAAGTTTTTCTTAACTTTAAGGTGGAAATGTTTTTTATCCCCTACTTAGCATCGGTGAAATCTATCTCCAGCTTCCGGCCTGCCAGAAGGGGTTTTCTTTTATCGGGATGTTATATCTTCTATATATTTATTTTATCGGTTAAATACGTATGGGGAACTATTAAATCCAACCAAATGGGGAACCATTTAGTAAAACGATTTAGAATTTGCATAAAATTTCTTCCTTCACAGAAAAAAGTTGAAAATTATTTAATAAATAAATTCAGTAGCACGTAACGAATTTCTAACAAATAAAGTTATCATTTAATAATTTTAAAAATAATTTGATTTTAGGAACTTAATTAGTTTAAAAAGAAAACTAATAGTATTTTTTCAATTTTTTTTAAATATCAACTTGTCGAAGTCGACGCTAAATTAAAAAAATAACAACTGACCTCTAATTTGGAGAAGAGTACAAAATATTGAAATTTATAGAGATGAAAACGTATTAATTTTTTACTGAGTGTTTTTAATTTTTGTTTTATTATTTTTATAAGAATACTTTATTTAAAATGTTTTACCTATTACTTTATTTAAATTATAGTTACCACTACATAAAACCTTCGTATAAAAATCACTTTACAAGAATCTTAAAGGCAATAAATAGTCCTTTAGAATGTAATATAACTGACATAAAACGTAAAAAAGACCTCTTAAGAGCGTGAGATAAGGATGTATGAAATGTGGGAATGTTTTATCATTTTTTCATCGAAGTTTAACAATTAATTTTATTGAATTTGGGGAGAAAATACTATGGGAAATAACAGAATTATTTCGGATAATTATAATTCCACTTTATTAATTATCTTCCGATATCGTTTTGTCTGTTAATTGTGATTATACTTTCTATTCCAGAGTTACATAACATTTTTTTAATAAAATTCACAAAATAATTGACTTAATTCATTAATCGCTGAATTATCATTAGAAAATTTCCATTTTTTCGTAAATAAACAATTATTTTATTTTGTAAAATCTGTAAAAATGTAGTTCACGTCAGGAACGGGTAAATGGGCTCTACTCGAAAAATAATAAAAGGAGCTGCTCGGATGTTTTCCTGGAAATATTGCACGTAAATCGTGAGAAAACTATGTACAACGTTAGTGTATAAAAATTAGTGTATAAAAATGAGAACCGATTGCTGTTCGTATTGGCGTATTATATGAAAGTAATCATTAGTTGAAATAAAAATAATGTAAATATGTAATGTTAATAAACAAATAAATTGCGTACAAAAAAAAAGTATTTATGAAAAACGTGTTAAATTAAAAATATTTGATTTCATTTTCTTTGTGTCCGTTAAACAAATATAAATAGAAAATTCAGATATTTAATATTATGATTACTTAAAATTAGATTAATTAATACTGAGTTTTCAAATGTAAAGTTTTCTATTTTAAATATTCGATTGGAAGATCATTTTAAAGCTTTAGATGATTTAATTTGTTAAAAGTAATTAGGGAAGCATAAGGTTCTTTCTCGTACGCCAAAGTATCGTGATTTGTATCGAGAAGATACCAGTAGCTTTTATTTTCTTTTTTTGAGATAATCTAATATCGTTATATTTCAAAAATAAATCACACGTTTAATAATTACTTCACATTCGTAAATATACTTGTAAGTAAATGGAAATAATATTTTATAAATACCTGTAAATATTATTCATATATACAGACAGCAAGAAGGGATGTGAGAGTTCATTTCTGAATCCTGAAAACAAGTTCTCATCTTCTTGAAATCGCTCCAAGACATATTATACGAGTATTTCATACGGTAATGTGTATAGGTATAATAAATGTTTTATTAATCAGAAAAAATAACAAGATATAATGAATAGTTGTAATAAAATCCAAAAGAGAAGTGTTTGAAAACTGTTTACAAAAAACCGATTTAACACTAATACTTCGTTTCAATCATTAAACAATTATCATCACCTAGTAAAGAAAACTAGCAAAAGTAAATATACACATAAGAAACAAACTTAGAAAACAATAATGTAAAAAAAAATTATTTAAATAAATAAGGAATACTTACGAAAGTTAGGAAAAGAATATTTTTAACTGCCCTTAAAAAAATTATTAAGATATAATTTTTTAGACATTCCAAGTTGAAAGTGAAAAGTTAGTTTAGTATAATCTAAATATTGACATTTTTACTAGGAATGACATCCACACCTTATTAACTGCTCGTTATTTAGATTAGGGTAATCTACAGTTTATTTCAAAACATAAACTAACACTGAACTGCCATAGAAATATCTTTTGTGTTAAAATTAAGACAAGATATTATCTAAATTTGTTTAATATTAGTCTGACATTCCACTAATAAAAATATTGATTAATTTAAACTATTCAAATTTTAAATTACTATTGCTTCCTTATAATTCATCCTTATATATTTTTTTGACCCATATCAATAAACTAAGTTTTTCAACTGATTCCCTTTTATTTTATGAACATTTTTTAAAACGTATTTTTATAATAAAATTTATTTACATCCAGTACTCAAGCGATGTTGTGCTATGAACCAGCCTTGCCGACCCTTATTTTATCATCGAGTTTATTTTTATAATAAACATCGTATTTATTTTTATCATCGAGTTTATAGGAAAAAAATCACTGATTTTAGTTAAGAAAAATGAAATTTTATAAAAACAACATTGAACGTTGTATCTTTTTGATATTATTTTATTCTGTAACAAAATATATAAACGCTGGCGTTAATAAATATCTCTTACTAAGGACAAAATAAGAGATAGCATTAGCTATCTGTTAATATCGCTAAATTTCACGGTATTCGGATAGTAATCAAAATTATTTATTGAATTTATTTTATGTTATAGTCAAATCGTAACTTACGCACACAATTTTTTCTTGTCGTTATTAACAGAAAAATATGTATGTTTTTAATAATTAAGTTGAAGACGTATTTAATAACGTCCTTATAAATAATATGAATAATAAAATAAAGTTGTGTAACGTAATTTTCACAAAACACAGTAACCATAAATAATAATATCAACAGAAACGAAAGGAATTGAATTAGCTATTTTGTTTTATTAAATAGAAGTTTATACGATTTATAGAGTCAGCGTGTTGATTTTATTAGATGTAGGCCTATCGGGCCGTAAGCTGTGTGCTCACAGCGTGATGGGCGCCCGGGGGCTAGAAAGTAGTAATAAAGTGCAAGGCTCGGCAGTCGCCGTTGCATCTGATGCTATTTTGGAAGCGAATAAGGGCCTCCTGGGACGGACGGCCACGGTCTGTTCCGTCTAGGAATAGAATGGAAGCTCTCCGTGTGACGTCACCGGAGTATCACCTGATCCCCGTTGAAACATACGGTAAGTAAAAGCAGCTCTCTCGCGTCCCGTAAACTTAAAACATCACAAACAATAAAAGGTCGCAAATCAACCGAATTTTTTCGGTGTTTAAAATGGTACTAACAATGATATAACATTTTTAATAGTTTATATTTACTAATATATACAGTATATATAAAATTTAGTCGATAAACTCGTGCTGTAATAATTTCGTAATAAACTATATTGAAAACAACCGAATTAACAACCCCTTTTTTTAATTATAGAAGTTTCATTGTTTAAAAATTCAACATCTGTATAAAAAATAATATCACCGGATTGCCTTATTTCTTAAAAAATAAAAAATTTACGATAATACTATAAAAAGTGTAACGTCAAATTCATCCAGTTACACGATTTCTTCTATTTGTGCTATTATTTCCGTATCATCTTCCTTATTCTTTAACAATAATAATTTAACTAGTCGTCGGGAGTAAAAACTACTTTTCAACTTGATACGTTTTAGGTTATAACCGAAAAATCTCCATCGAACAACACTAAAAATAATCACACGTGGTCCCAGTCTTACTCAATTCTTTATTTTAAATAAAAGATTGAACAACTTTTAACATAACGGTGTTTATTTGTTTTTTTTTCCAAGAAAAATTCATCTATTATTATATTAATAAAATGTTCGATATCAAGCTCCAGAATAATATATATTCTATATTTAAAAAAGAGATAATTAACTAGATTTCAAAAAAGTTCCAATATTTTTTTTTGTATCCGCTACGTGTTTGTATTAGTTAACTTAAACCTATGCTAATCCAGGAAAACTAAACGATTTGAGTGAGATCTGAAACATGTTTATCCACTCTTTCACTCTTCTAACGAATAACATTTTTCTATCCGACTGGTACAAGCTTCAAGAAAGAGTAGAATTTTGATATTCTTCTATATTTTAATAACTTCTTGAATAGTATAACAACGCTAAAATTATAATTTATTTTTACACCGTTTTATTTTACATTTGTTAACAAAAATAAATAACTAAAATGGATTCTATTTGTTTTATGTAATCTGTATAAATGATAATTTTTTAAAAGATATTATATTAATTACATTTTGTCTTCATCGACTGATAATCTGCAACAAAATTACAAAACTCTTCACAGCTTTAAAAAACCTTTTTTATTTTCTTGAGACACCAGCAAAAAATACTGGATTATTAAAAGGCCATTCAGATTTCTGTTCAAAGAAAAAACATTCTATAATTTAAATTCTTTTAAAACTTGTTTATAGGGTCTTTTAATTTTTTACGGGAACAAAATTCACATACGTAATTTTCTTATTCATATTCTCTTATTGTAATTTATTTCAGTCTTGTAGATTTTACCTCAAATTAAACTCATTGAAAATAACTATGGGTTGTTTTTTTTTTTACCTCCGGAACCACCGTTAGGTTATATCTTCAGAGGACGAGATAAATGAATTGTAGCGTATGTGAAAAATGCCATGCCTGACCGGGATTCGAACCCGGGACCTCCGGATGAAAGGCCGAGACGCTACCACTCGGCTACGGAGGCCGGCACTATGGGTTGTACCCAGCAAGAAGAGTATATAAAACAACTAATATTAATATGACGTGGGTAAAGATTAATTTTTTTTACTACTTTTTGGGCTGATTCTGACGACTTCAATGGTATCGGTAGTTTTTGTAGCATTTCAATTAACAAAGAAGAGCTAAATTTAATATATATAATTATTATGCTGATAATAATTATATATATATATATATATTTATATATATATAATAATTAACTAATTAAAATAACTGTTAAAAAAATCTAATGTGGACATCACATGACTTCCTTGTACAAAAATCGAAAAATAATATGATTTTAAATTATAATTTTCAATTAATGTTAAATTATCAGATGTTTCAATAAATCTATTACGTATACACATATGTAATAATGCCTATTAAATTACATATACACATTTTTAAAAGTATAAAAAATTTTATTTCATTAATAACTTATGATTATTGTTCATATTTTGGTTTTTATTATTATTATTGAATTATTATCTACGATAAACATTTTTTTTACAATTACGGGTTGATAATTATTAATAAATCAATACATTTAAATTTTAAAAAAAAGTTAAAGAAATAAATTTTAAAAAAGTTGAAAAAAAGAGATGTCATCTGATACGAAAAGATGTGCCTTTCCTTGTAAAATCCAAATATTTCATTAATTAAAGTTTTATTTGGCTATAACTCTGGAACTAATGAAAATAAGTACCACTTATGATATACAATTGAAAAGAGCACTCAATGAGGGCTTATTACTGCAGTTAAGAAAAAGAGTCCAAAATCCAAATTTTTGGGGATTTTGGGATGTTTTGAATACTCTTAATTCAGTCGTAGAGGTGCACTACTAGATTTTACAACAGTCCTAAATCCAAAATTTCAACATTCTACGGGTAATAATTTTTTAATTATGCGAGATATGTAAGTATGTATGTACAGACGTCATACCTAAACTAGTCAAAATGGATGTAGGGAAGGTGAAAATGGATATTTCCGTTGAAATCTGAAAACAAAACTTTTTCACGATTACAATACTTCCGTACAAGAAACTAACACACAAAAAAGCAACGTAAAGTGAAATCTTACAAGTACCGGAAAGACGCAAAGTAATCATTTCCTAAATGAAAGAAATTTTTTAGGATTAGTCTAAAAGTCGCGTAATATAATAAATACTAAATAAAATTTATAAAAATCATTAAAATGATATATCTATTTTATATTCTATTCCGAAACAGATTAAAAAAATTTTTTTTTAAATTTTTATAGCAGAATTTTGTTATAATCTTTGTAAATATCAACTAACAATCAGTAAGAGATCAGATTTTTTTACATGAAGTGGTACCCGAGCATCAGTTCATTTACCAAGTAAATGC
>JAAAKQ030037720.1:6077-16878 GCA_010016005.3 Zanna intricata
TGTCGGTTGGTGGAGATTCTCTTTTGTTCATTTTAAGAAAGATGTTTCGGGCCTGATACCGGTAAATTTAAGGACCGGAGGATTTTTGTGGGGTGCGGGGGGGGGGGGGGGGTTTGGGGAAAGGAAAATGTATTCATCCAAATCCGGAGTCGGATTTTGGGGGATCTGGATCGATGAAGATCCGGCAGGGGGGGGGGGAATAATTATTGAATAGCTCAAAAGTTATGAAAAGGAAAATATTCCTACTGCTATAATATGACTTAGAAAATTTTCAATCGAACTCACCAGTAATTGAAGAATGTATTTCAAACTCCTTGTTTCCTACATTTATATGACGTCTAAAGCTAGTATTATTTTGTCTGTGGACATAGGAATATATTTCACTATTCACCACTATTATAATTCAATGTTCCAGTGTAATTTTTATGGAGTTATTATTCCAAAAGAAAAATCAAAAAATAAAAAGATTATCCAAAATTTTCCAAACTTAGTACACGCCTTCAAAAATATATCTCCAACAAAATCCGTACCAGCAATAAAAAAACAAAACCAGTAATCAAACTCAAAGGATTGGTTGACCTGAGATTGTACAAGACTACACTTCATTCACATTCATACATATCATCTGAATTAATACCTTATTTAGTTCTGGAGGCTAAATACAAAAAAGGGAGAGGATAACCTAAAGTAAGAAACACAAGTAGAAATGAAAATTCATTACTGGTTTTGGTATTAAATCAGTTTTTTTCAAAGACTTTGGTCAGGTAAGTTTGAACGGGAATAAAACTAACGAAGTAATAAAACTAGTTTTTTAAAACTAAGTTTTTATAAAACTACCTTTCACAATGTACATCATTTTGATAATGAGGGTAGCAAAAGATCTTGTATAGACTTGCAGAGGTGTAATACTGTCAATAAGGAATTCTTTGTAGAAATAACCAACCAGAAGAAAATATATAATTTTTTCTTGTGTAATCTTGATTTATTGTAGCAATCCTGTAAAATCTGCTAAGATATCCAATCCTGCTAAGAAATTTAGTGTGCTCAGAAGGTCTTTATGATCACCGTGTGGTCAGTTTGAAATGTATATGTTTAATGACAATGTGCTACACAATTTTGGGAGACCACACTACTAACTCAAATCAGTATGTAATAATAGTACAGTCCAGAAAATATTATCGATAGTTACTCTGTTCTTTAGGATCCAATTCCTTCTATAAAGCATGAATTTGTATACTTGTTTACAAATAATATCCTTATAGCAAACTTCAGACAGAGTTTTGGACAAAAAACGTAGCAAGGATAAGCATTCAAAGTGTTCTAATGAGCTACATTGAAGACACACAATAATGACAAGGATGTGCGAGTTTATTAATTGGGAAATTCAAATCG
Organism: Zanna intricata; assembly: GCA_010016005.3. Taxonomy (NCBI): domain Eukaryota; kingdom Metazoa; phylum Arthropoda; class Insecta; order Hemiptera; family Fulgoridae; genus Zanna; species Zanna intricata. The sequence goes on from JAAAKQ030037720.1 coordinate 7,470, forward strand.
ATGTGAAGTGAATTTTTTTTCTTTAAAAGCTCTCTTTTAAATATATCATTATATTTAAAAAGATACATTGAACATCATTATATTAAAAAGATACATTGAGCATAAAAGTTCAATGTTTTACTTTTATGTTCAATGTATCTTTTCCTCAAGTGAGAAGCTTATATCAGATATCTCCCAGGCATATCAATTAGGTTGAGGAGAATTGAAGAAACAGCCATATTAGAAAAATAAAACTCATCTGAGCAACATGGATTCCTCCTATAAAGCAGACTTTCCACTGACCAATTAATCATACGCCAAACCACAGTCATGTTTACTCATTCTTCATCTTATTGTTGTAATTTTACCAACAGTATTCAAATCAGATGTCTGTTTTCTGAACTTGGTTTCAAATTGTTTTTTATTAATTCGTTAGTATGTTTCCGTCATGGCTACTCATAACATTCCACTTCGTTCTTGACTTTTTCAAGAAATATGATATTAATAAATTTGAATTCGAGCTGGAATTTTAAAGTCTTCTTATCAAAGTTTGCTCTTGGTTTACTAACAGTTGTAACCAAAATAATTCAGTAGATAAACTTTTTCAAATAATTGTTTATCAAAGTTAAAAAATAATGTTTATTAGAACATTCAATACCTAATACATTAATAATGTTTTACAAGATTTCTAACCACACAGAAATTCAAGGAACGAAGTGACTTAGTCACATCATTCCTAGAGTTAAGTGTTAATATTTTTTAATCTTAATTTTACTCTTTTTTTTTATATTAAAACTCGGATTGTGATTAAATTATAGATATGTGCGTATGTGTGCTATCGCTATAGTTTAAATAACTACTGTACTTCTAAAGGTGAGTGACTTATTATCTTTTTTTTTTTGTAATGTTCATTCATTTATGCGAAATGTTACATTTAGCATTCATTTATGCTAAATACTTTCATTGCGTAAGGAAATAATTTAGAAAAATTGAAAATTGAATAAATAAATACAGATATACAGAATATATCAAGAACTTCTCCCAGAACTTTCTAAACCTATTCTGCTCTTGAAAATAATGGAAATAACTCATATAAACATTTCTGCTAAAATGTTTCGTTTACGGCTAGTGAAAGATCTCGATCGAATTTCAGCTTCGCCGGTGAAATGAGGTCATACTGAAATTTTTAGAACGTTAATTTAGTAACTAACTTAGTGATTTCTTATTGTGTTGACTTAAGAAGTCGATTAAAATAGGCCCCATAACCGTATAAAAAATAGTTTGTGAGAAATCTTGGGTGATAACCATTAAATTGGTGCAGAAAACGCTGTTTTTTTTAGTTTGAAGTACAATACCTTGTTAAATGGATAATAAACACATAAAACTTTTATACAAAATTTGTAGACGATTTAATTCTAAAAAAATTCGAAGATAACTTGGATAAAGAAAAATTTGAATTTCATTTGGAAACAGTATGTTACTGTATTTGTCAAAGAAGTACTTATTTAAAGTAAAGAAATACCCAATTCTTTTTTGGTGAGGTGAAAAATTGGTAAAAAAAACATTACTAGTAAAATGATATGTTGAAAACCTTAAAAAAATGGAAATTACACAATTGTAAAATAAAAAGTATTTAGTAATTTGTATTCCTTTATTTACTTACAATCAGCTTCTACAATGAAAAGTGAAGCTATAAGAAAGTCGGATGACTGAAAATTAGATTAAAGAGAACCACCCAATAATAGTCCTTAAATAGTAAAAAAATAAGATAATATAACAAGCAAACAATAGTATAACAAAGATGATATAATATTTGATAGTGCCTTTGAATCTCCATTCAAATTTCAGTTAACTAACATTAATATTAAAACAACAAAATAAATAACTTTAAATAGAACAATACCTATAAAACAACGGACGTGAACACCTAGCCACCATCTTAACTGGTCATCAACAAGATTAAGCACACCAAGTTTTTTAGCCTCTTAATTTCACACTGTTGTCTAGCAGATTCAAAGCGAGATGATTAATATGCTTATCCAACCTGGACACATACCTTGAAACTAGACATCCAACTACAAAGACAAAGAGAGTTGCGATCTCTTATCCAATATCCTGTTCATTTTCTTAAGCTTAATTTCAAGCAACTTTCTCTTCTCCCGATATGATTTCCCCATGTGAAACAGTGATCAAGGTAAAAGCTAGATACCGTACCGTACTGACTTGAGGTATCCTTTTTTTCCCTACACCGCCGGGCCTGTCCTACAATTAAGTATAGCTCAGCCCGGGGGCGCGTCCTAGCCTGTAGGGCGAGCCTCCTCACCTAACGGTCTCGAATGTTCTCTTTTTTAACCCTCAATTGAGTAGACACACCTCAACATGCCTGTCCTCTCGACCCCAACCCAGAGACGTCGTTGTCTGAGCTGTCTTCTGCAGATTGCAATTTCTCTGAGGCAGTTATCGGGCTATAGTTAACAGTCAAGATCACCGTGTCATCCGCGTACGACTCAACCGCACCATTGGCTGGAGTAGGCAGGTCAGAAATGTAGATCAGGAACAGAACCGGCCTCAGAACTTAGCCCTGCGGAACATCCAACTTGTTATCGAAAACTTTAACATATCTGGATCGCAATAAACGTGCGAGAAGCTACCATCTAGATAGCTGCGTAAAATTAAAAAGTACGGTTGTGAGAGACACGATTTAAATTTTAAAAGAAGACCTGGAATCCAAATCTTGTCAAATGCCTATTCTATGTCCAAAAAGTCCGCCGAACAATAATGTTTCTCATCCATATGACAATAACTCTGTAATTCTATGGGCTTGTTCTACTGTCGAGAAACCACCTTTAAAGCCAAATTGATGATAGGGTATCACTCCTTCACTTTCCAACACTGGGCATAATCTGCGGAGAAATAGCTTTTTAAAGATCTCGGATAAAACCAGTAGCATACTTATAGGCCTATACGAAGACACCTCCTACGAAGGCTTCTCAGGTTTCCCGACCATGTTATCTGTGACACCTTCCATTCTGAAGGCAAGTGAGTCGTCCTAAGGATTGCATTAAAGTGATCCCGTATATAAGAAACAGCCCGAGAAGGGAATAATGATATCATCTTACGCGTAATGCAGTCAAACCCTGGAGCCTTCCGTACCCCATCCTCTTCACCTCTTGTGCTACCTACTTCTTAAAAATCGGACTACTTACAAAGTAACTAACTTCCTCCTCAATACCACCATGCAGCTCTTGAGGCCAAAACACCTTCCCTATGTGCTCAGTGAACAACTCGGCCTTTTGGCTGTTGTCACAGACCCTTCAGCCGTCTTTAACGGCGGAAAGAGTTTGGCGGTCGTTTGAATTTCCTCGTCGCCCTCCACAAATAATGATCGTCCCTCCTCAGAGGAGATAAACTGTCAACATACTCCTTGAACGACTCATTCTTCTGCCCACGCAGTAGTACTTTAAATCGGCGGGCCGTCCTGTTCATCGCCTTCCTGTCCTCAGGCATCCCGAACCACTGCCACCTCCTTCTAAACGTTTCTTTGTTCTAATCATGTCCATAACTTTCCTTTCCTTGGATAGTCCGTATCTTGTTGCTTTCAATCCACCTCCAACGGACTAGCGTTAAGCCGCCTCCAGCATGACAGACTTTAAGCACCTGGTAGCTACGTCCACGTTATCAGCGCACGTCAGCGCCACATCAGAAGGTAGTTTCTCCTCAACCCAACTACTATACAACTCCCAGTCCGTCCGAATGATGTGAGCGAGCAGTGATCCTTTCTTCCTTACCACCATCATACTAACTGTACAAGAACAGGCGAGTGAAGTAGTAGTTATTCTTTACGTCAGTATAGAAAGGCGAAACCTCCTAACTGACAAAAATCCAGCAACTCAGTAATATTCGTTGGATCTGAAGGTCAATAGTTTGGTTGAAGTTCAGATATAACGTGTAGTTGCATCCTTTCAAGTGAAACCTTTAGGGATCTTCTACGTGTAATCGCAAGCAGAGATCCGCAAAATACGTTCTTCACGTTCCAGTCACCTCTCGCAATAAATCGGCATCCAAGTGTGCTAAAATACTCACAACAAATGTCACTGGTTATGGCGTAACGAGGGGTATAGTAGATTGCTTATGTTTTCAGAGGCTGTAACCAGATCTCAATCGAGGTGGCCTGAATGTGGGCTGTGTAGGAGGTAGGTGATTGTGTCGTAGCCCATTTCTTACCACAATCGCAGTACCCCCATGCGCCCTTTCATCAGGGTGGTTGGTTGTTTATACTGAACAGTCCTTAATTCTTAAGTAGTTCCTATCAGTAAAATGAATTTCCGAATTTAACAGCTCGCAGAAGATCAGTATCCAGTTCCTCCTTGCGATTCATTACACCATTGATGTTCCATATATCTCTCTGTTGAAATAAAAACTCAACATTACTCTCTAGATTCTCAAATCTATCCATGTAACCGAAGCCTTATTATCGATTCCCAACACTGCCTCAATGAAGGACCTGGTATGTGGAGCCCTATGAATATTGAAAGTGTCACAGTTACTGCATTACTATTAGCCCATTGATCTAACGACGGGAAGTCATGCCTAGGTTCTTGGGATCTAAACTTATCCTTCTCTTCGCTTTCCTTTCAAGGATCTCCTTATAAACCCCGAAAAATGTATAATTTGTTGGATGATCCTCATGGTATAAAGCGCAAATCGCCGGTGGGGTCCTTTCTACCTTCTGGCAATCGGCGGTCCTGTGTCCACCTGCACACTTCACACAGCGATACGGCCTCATGGAATTATTTTTGGTGTAACTGTACTGCTGACACCTCATACACTGCCCCGACCCTGGAGTTCTCTTTGGTGTTTCAAACCTGACAGCAATTTGCTATGTTGGATCTCGAGATGAACGGTTGTCTTCTTATCGGTTCCGCTTTCTAGTGTTTTTTGATTGGTTTTTTGGGTGTTTTTACTGTTTTCGTAGGACTGGATTTGTCGGTGGAACTCTCTTGGACATTGGTGTGTAGTTTTATGAAGTCGTAAGTCCGTTATCCAATAACGGACTTACGACTTATTTCGAATATTCCTGGTGGAACCTCATTCCATTAGGAACAGTTACTATTTTGCATCCCTAGTCGGTTTTTTGGTTTTCGATTTTGAATTTGGTCTGTTGGAAGTAATATTTGGACATCAGAATATATTCCAGTGAATTTCTGTGACATTTGGACAGTGACAGTGTGTCAGTGTGAGGCTATATAATAAAATATTCTAAGTCAATACACAAGAATGAATGAGACGGTGACGTCACTTGTTTACAAACAAGGACTTAGAATATTTTTCACTATTTAGAGCTACGTAAATATTCTACTGTTCAAATACTTGTAAAGTATTATACTTTACTGTGTAAATACTGTAAGTGTTCAGATACGATCAGGGGATTCCTTTTTCCGCTATTATCTCCCAAACTACAGGTTCCCTGCCCCTCCCCCTTGGTATCCAACATTCCCATCCCTCTGAAACCCCCACCCTCTCTGCCACTAAATTTTTGACCCAAGATTTGGGCAGATACATTTTCAAACCCCCCCAAATTGACCCTCATTATTTTTCGTGATATTGGGCTCGTTTCCATGAGTTTTTGGGCGCAAAGTTGGATTATTGAGTTTGTTTTTTGGTCCCCCAAATACTATGAGAGATAATCACGATTTTTAAACTCTAAGAACCAAATGACCCTTCGAGGCCTGGCAGGGCGCTGCGTCGGTCGCTGGTGAGACAAATGCAATCATCGCCAGTTGTGGAGATGTCACAAGGTAACACATCACGTAGTATGGAGATTCAGGACAAGAAAAAAGTAATAGATAGGAGCAGAGAAGAAAGAAAGCGTAGGCGACTGCCGAGCTCTGAGGACAGTGGGGAGGAAGATGAGATCATCCAGCTTACAGATAAACTAGAAGAACTAACGGTGACTCTGCACAGCAATATAGATAAAAACACCAAACCCGAGGTCAAGGTGGTAGAAGGCGAACTTAGTCGCTTGGTAAAACGCATAGTTGACTACAAGAACATGATTGGTGTCAAAGTCTCGGCAGAGGGAAAGTGCGATAAATGCACGCATACTGAGAGGGCTGAGAGGAAGGAGGAAATAGATAATGAGCTGGACAAGGAATTGCGTGAAGAGGAACTATTAGATGTGATATTAAGAAGGTGGCCTAAGGAGATTTTTAAGTAGGTAGAAGACATACGTGAAGGCCCGGATACAACTTCAGCTGATGCAGTACTGATACTCAATATGGCAGCGGCTGTCAGCCCTTTTTACGTGAAGGTGCGCAGGAGAATACCCAATATTAGGGTATTGGCGGCAGAAAGCAGACTATAGGCAGGACAACTTCTGGAAACCCGGAACAAAGGCGCTTATAGGTGAAGAACTTCAGGATGAGTTTAAAACTAATTATTTGGTCGTTACCGATACAACCCAGGATGTCAAAAATACAATAGAAGACTTGAAATGTGGGATAGGAAGGGTATATCAGCTCAGTGATAACTTCGTTCTTTGTGCAGAAGGGAACGGCATGGGAATTATGGTGAAGAATATGCTAGTAGAAAGGCCAATATTAAAAAAAAGTTTAGACGTAAATCAGAGATCGCTCTCAACGGAGAGACCGCGAGGCCCACCAGGAAGACAGTGGCAATTAGAGCACAAGGCAAGCTGACGTCCTCAAAAGGGTAAAGGAAGGAGTAGCAGCAGGAGAGGCACCAGAAATACTCTCGGTTAGGAAAGGACAATCGGGTGAGGTGCTAGTCCGAATAAAGGACGAAGGTATTGTAGTGGAGGACTTCCAAAGGAAAGTAACTAACAATGTCGCCGAAACACAGGTTAAATGCCTACGAAGGGCAAGGTTGAAACGAGTTGTGATAAAAGGCATTGATGCCTTAACAACAACAGAGGAGATTGCTGAGGCACTGGTCCCAATTACCGGATTAGAGAAATCTCAATTTGAGGGTATGACTATCAAAGAAGCATTTGGCAGCACAAAAACGGCGACAGTTTTGATACCAGGAGACAAGGCTAACTCGATTTATAAACAAGGTCGTATAAGGATTGGTTAGATCTCGTGTAGAGGGTTCTTGGACGAGCAGATAGATAGGTGTTTCAGATGCTGGGCGCAGGGCATACAGAGCGTCAAGTTGTAAGGGACCTGCCAGGAGTCGCGCTTGCTTCCAATGCGGCAGAGAGGGGCACTTCCAAACTGACTGCCCAGAAAAGCGAAGGAAAAGAACACATGGCGCCGGAGGCTTGTAGCGCCCCAGCAATTAAATGATTAGAGTGCTACTAACCAATGCCAACAGAAGTGTCCTCTCGCATGACTTAGAGGAGGAAATTGCGAGGGGACATAAAGCCGATTATCTCGTAATAACGGAGCCTAACCGAAACGTGGCGGCAAAAAGTGTCTGGTGGACAGACACTGAGGGTGATGTCGCCATCAGGGATTGTTCTCGGCTGCTCCCAGGAAGACTTTATGGGCGAGATAGGGGAATGCTTGCCATAGAATTGGTGGAGATAATTATTACTGAAATCTACATAACTCCAAATTGCGATCATGAGATGTTCCTTGATCGCCTGGATGCATTGCAGAGCCGGCGTGAGTAAAAAGTTGATAATCGTGGGAGATTTTCCCACGATTGCGGCCAGATGCAGATACAATAATCGCCAGGGCGAAGAACTGAATGATTTCATGCAGTGGCACCACCTTCCCTGTATTAATGATGGGACTCCGACTTTTCAGGCCAGGGGATACGAATCAATCTTGGATATCGCTATTGAGGATGACAGTTGGCGGGCGCGCTGCTGTAGATGCGAGGTCCTAGTGGAGGAAACGGCCAGTTATTACTTGGCTGTTTTAACGGAAGTGACAAACTTAGCTACAAATGCAAGACGAAATAAACAAATATGGAGGATTACTGAAAACCAAGCAGAAACAATAGCTGAGAGGGTGTTCACCAGACTGAACATCGCATTAGTCACACCTGAGGTATTCAGAGATGTAATTACGGATGAAATAAGGAAATTAAATTCCGGTAACAAGAAGGAAACCAGCATACTGGTGGAATAGGGAAATCAATGACCTAAGGAAGGACCTGATGGTTAAAAGAAGAAGATTACAAAGGCTACATAGGGCAGCACAAGGGGATGAGGGGATAGACGATGCCCAAAGAGATCCCCCCAACAAAGTTGAAATCAGCTCAACTACATAATCAAAGAGGCAGAAAAACGAAAATGGATGGAACTATGTACAGAACTCGATCGCGATCCTTGGGGGCTTGCATATGAAATAATAACGAAAACGTTAGGCAGGAAATTTACTCTGCTAACTAGAGAAGAATCAGTGATAGTATTCGTGAGACATTTTCTGTGTCCGGAAACTATTATGCAGCCGATTGAAAACTTCGAGGCCAGCAGTTTCATGATGGACGAAATTGCAACAGTTGTGCAAAGACTGCGGAATTCCAGCAGCCCAGGCCCGATGGTGTCCCGGTTATTGTAATCAAGAGGCTAATGAGGAAGATGCCTGGCCAGCTTCTGCAGCTTTTCAATCAGCAGCTGTGGCAATGGTCCTTCCCAGAATGTTGGAAAGCATCAAGAACAGTGTTTATCACCAAAGAAAATAGCGAAGGCCCAAACAAGGAGGTGCGGCCACTTTGTTTGCTAAATACTGCGGCTAAGGTAATGGAGCGGGCTATCTACTACAGGTTAGTTGAGGAAGTAGGAGTAAACGGTGGTTTTCACTGTAACCAATATGGGTTCACTAGTGGGAGCTCAACAATAAAAGCCATTAATAAGGTTGTCTCCTGAGTTCGAGAGACGAGAAACGGCACGTGGAAAACGAGAAATGTACCAGCTCTAGTGTTATTGGATGTCTGCAATGATTTTGGTTCCGTGTCCTGGGACGTTGTAATGAATTGCCTGGAACGTACAGGAATCAGTAGTTATTTAAGACAGTAAATGGCTCTGTCTTTTACGGAGAGATGGACGGCTGCTGATACTTTAGAGGAGGGTATAACTTGGAAGATATGTGGCGGCGTTCCTCAGGGATCAGTATTGGGTCCATTGACATGGAATATCGTGTTCGACGGTGTGCTTCGACTGCAATTACCAAAGGCAACGGAGGTTATCGCATACGCTGACTATTTGGCCTTGATGATCTCAGGAAGAGATGAGCGAGAGATCATGACGCGTCGACAACGCGTTAGACAAACTTATGCTGTGGATGGAGATGCATAAGCAAATGATTGCCCCAGAAAAATCAAAACTGATCCTGCTTGCCGGTAGAAGAAGTATAGGCCGGGTAGCCTCAAACATCAACGGTAAATTGGTTTACTGGCATGTCTCCCGCCACCACCCCATTCGGTCGCCCTAGAGCATAAGACCGAATGTCCGTGCCAC
>JAAAKQ030037731.1:0-24325 GCA_010016005.3 Zanna intricata
CCTGAGAAGTGTGGTTAATTGAAACCCAACCACCAAAGAACACCGGTATCCACGATCTAGTATTCAAATCCGTATATCAAGGAATCCGTATTCAAGATATTTGAAGGTGACATTTAACACTGATTTAACAGCAAACATGGTAAACAAAGAGTAATAATAGAAATTGTGTTTGGTCCCCTGCCCTTGGTTACTGTTGTAAGAATAGTGACAAACAAATTAATCTGAACATAGCATTTTTCTTAGAAAATTTTATTTTTAAAAGAAAAAATGTTTAATAATCAAACTTATTCAAATTTAATAGTCTTGTGTCCTTCTTTGTTTTTGATTATCTCATTAATCCTCTTTGGCATTGATTCCTCTAGGGTAGAACAACAAATTTTGATTTCTTTAATTCAAAACAAAATCTGTATCATTGAACTAATAAGGTCAGTTTTTGCTACAATTCATTTTGTCAAGTCTTCTTTTTAGTATGGCATAAATTTTCAATTGGATTCATGTTGGGAGAGTTTCCTGGTCATTAGAGTACTTGACTCTTTTGGTTTTTGAAGAACTCTATTGCTTTCTTTGTCGTGTGACGTGGTGTAAGGTGTTGTTGTACAAAGTTTTTTACCCAAATTATTATAACTCCCCATATATATTGAATTCCATAAAATAAATAACTAATTAAAGTAATAAACATTCTTAAATTTTTATGTTAATAAATTAAAGTAGTTCAGTCTTTATCGTGTAAAATAATGTCCTTTCGAATCTGGCAGAAAATTATGGAACTTGCTAGAAGCAGTAAGATTATATCTTTGTTTGTATTGAGATTTTTACAGAAGAATGAATTTTTGTTTGGCAGTTTGCATTGACAAAGTTTAATTTCATAATTAATGTAATTTTTTATTTTTCTGGAATAACTTTATTTATAGAGTAGAAATTAATAATAGAAGTTAATAAATTTTTCTAGTGTTTTCCAGAAGTATATAAGCGAACAGTATATAAGCAAGATAAGGGAACAAATGATGAGCTCAGTTTGTATCAAAGTTAGTTCTAATCAGTGACACTGCTATTGTACTGTGCAAAAGTTTAAATTGTTTTGTTTTGATTTTTTTTTAAGTATAATAAGAATTTTTTTTTTATTAAATAAATTATTGTGAGGAAGTATATCTTTTTTTGAGGAGTTATATCCACTATATTAATTAGAAACGAATAATAAATTTATAACGGGAAGTCAAAAGGTCACCAAAAACTAATTGACAATGAATTATAAAAGCACAAGAATCATTGTGTTTATATATGAACTAACAACATACCTGAAACACCAAATAGTAAGCAATTTATCACAGAATGAAAATTTCCTACAACATAACAAAAATTTTCTTTGTTCGAATTAAGTTGTTTGCTGCTGTATCACTGGAAAGGATACTAAAACTAACAGTGAGCTGTGATGTGCTTCACAATGTCATCACCAAACATCTTAAAGACTTATTTGATTTTGAGAACTTGGAAGAAGATGTAGAGGAATGTGTTCCATGAAAAGAAGGCTGACAGAGAAATACATGAAAACAATGTGTCAACATTTTGGGGGGAAACAGAAGCGGCGGTATATATTACATTTTATTCAATTTATATTGTTGCTCTAAAGAATGTAATATTTTATCATCTGTAAGTTATATATTGCATGTTTAATTGAAATTTATTATTTAGATTATGTATTGTATAGCCTCAGTTGCAGTCTATTAATAAAATTATGGTTACTGGTTTCTACACAATAATGAGAATAGTAAAAATATAAAACACAAAATAAAAAATTAAAATTATACATTGATATTGCAATAACCAGCTACTTTTTGGTTGGCCTGTTGATTTCACATTGTAGTCATGGCCCAGAGCTTGGTGCCATGAAGGTGTTACCAATCTTTTGGCTGTCAGTTAGGTCTGTGGCTGTAATTCTAAAACTGTCTTATATGCAGTACAGTATCAGGATTTTCAGACCCAATAACTAACTTTTCTTTACTTAATGCAAGCTGAAATTGTCAAGTCAGATTATTTACTTGTGCAAATAAAATTACTTGTCCCTATCTTAAATGATTTTGAACTTTTACGTCTAGAGTATAACTTGACATAACAGTTTCTGTTCAACTTCAGGGTAACTGTTGGAGACTTCCGTTTTATTCCAAAAAACTTGAGCAGAAACACAAAATATTATTTTCCATTTCTGTTAAATTAGGCAGTATAATGAAAGATTATATCACTGCTACTGTATTACTGTAATATAGTTTGCTTCAGATTTGGTCCAGATTTCAAAACATTTACATAGCTTCTAGCAAAATTATATATTTTTTTTTAGGATTTTTTTGTCTGTTTTATTAATTTTTAAAAAATAATTTTTAAGCAAAATTTCTTAGATGAAAAGCTAACAGAGTGTGGATATATTCAGCTCTGAATGATCTACAACTGAACTTGATAGATGATAAAAACCTTCTGCAATAATCACTTCAAAACAATGTATAAACACTCTTAGTCTCATAAATCAGTTGATCTGTTTTTATAGTAAAAAAAATTACCATTTGATACCAGTGATCATCACTGTGGCATTTAAGTAGGAAAATGCTTTTTAACAAGATGTCTTATAACATATATAATGTAGCTATACTTTTGCAAACCACAGAAAATACTCTTGTGAGATGCTAATAGCTCTCACTCTTTCTGTTGAAAGTTTGGTAATTAGTTACTTTGCCTGTTGCTTGTGGAGTGTGTATGTTAAAATTATCTCCACCAGAGGCTAATTTTATTTTGTATAAGTTTTCATTTTGACTAAAATGCACATATTCCTATGTTTAAGCCTTAAACTTGTTTTATGTGAGCTCTAATACTTCAGTTACTCATTCCTCTGTGACTTATTGACATGTAAAATTTCTATATGATTATTAATACAAAATAAAACTCTTCATGTATTTTTTTCTTATAAAAAAAATTTGCATCTTTGTGAATGAAAACATGTCGTTTTTATATAAACTGTCAATCGGACTACATTTTCACACTTTTTGTAATCATTCTATAAACATATTCAGTTTAATAATAATCCTATCATCAATATGAGGTTTGTAAATTTTACAACCCACTCCAGAGTATAGGACATTGAAATTTGTTTATCTTTTTGACTTTAATATTTGTTTAAAAAGCCATTTTAGATGGAAACCCAATGATTGACTGGTGTTTTAGATATAAGTGATTATTATAAATATATTTAAAAAATTTTTTATTAACTCAGATGTTTATATTTTCTTATGCTGCAATATTATATGTACAAAATTATATAATATTGTTTTATTTTATGGAGAAATAATAATGCAATTTTGTTTAAATGTTTGTGTTGATTTTAGATTAAACGAGAAGTATCAGATTCAACAGGAGAATTGCAAAAACTACAGGACACATTACAAGAAACAGAATTTAGTCTCAGTCTTGCCGGGAAACTAATTGTTATTCATAGATGTATAACTGAAGCGAGAAATCTACAAGAGTCTTTTCATTTTGTTGAAGCAGCTAAAAAACTTAAAGAATTTGAGCGTTTATTGAATGCAGATGAAAATGAATTAAAATGCTTAGATATTTTTGATGCATTAGAAGATGAATTAATAAAAAGTCAATCTAATTTTTCATACAGTGTATTAGAAAAATGGAAACCTTGCATAACATGGCATGAGACTGATATCGATATCAATAAAACTTGTAAACAAATAACATTACATATTACTGAAGGAAATCTAAAATCAGAACTTATTAAAGCGCTACATTATTATGATTTCCTAGTGCTAGAAATAAATAAATTTGGTGATAAATTACTTCGTAATATTTTATTTCTGGTTATTAGTAAAAAGAGTAGAGTCGTAGTTTCACAAGAAAAACCACAGACCCTTCTGATTGAAACTGAAAATATAAAAAATACATCTTGTGTAGATGTTATAAATAATTTAACAATAGTGTTTAATTTTTTATTTTTGAATTTGAGTGTTGATTTTGGTGATAGAAACAATTTCATTATTGAATTAGGGGAAAGCATATCTGATAATTTTTGTCAATATTTTATAACTAATTGTCTTGATGAAGCTGTGCCTAAGCGACAAGAAGAGCTTATCTCATATGAAAAAAATATTAAAAATCTTATAAAATTTGATAGTTTACTTCATGAAATAGGTTAGTATTAGTCATAATTATGTTAATGTAAATTTTTATACATTACATTGTGGAGAATGTGTATGTTATTAAATACACATAGTATGAATTATTATATATGTAATTATGCTATATATAACTAATATTCATTATTTCTAGCAATTTTTTTTTTTAGAAAAGCATTTTATTAGTTTATTAAATTTTTTTAGGTATCATATTTATTTATAAATCAATTTTAATTGGTGTTATTAGCAATTTACTAAATTTGTGGTTCTTAGTAGTTTATAAGACAACACATCTTGAATGACGTTTAAAACATAAATGATCTCAGAAAACTGATAGATCTCCAGATCAGTCAATTTAATACCATTAAACAACATTTGTTAAAACAAATGTTCTGCCCTTAACAATCAAATTAAGAAAACTTTTTTCTCATGTCTAAGTAAGTGAAAGAAAAAATAATAGTCTTCTAAAAACTGAGTTTCTACATATTTCATGCATCTTGACATTTGGGGCCATTTGAATATAGTGTTTCTGCCCAGTAGCATTTGGTTACTTAGCTATGACTAGCTTTTTCAAAATTTTATTTGTTTTGTCAAGGTTTCAATCTTTGACATTTTTGTATTTCTGTGAGAATAAATCATTTTTCTTTTCAATTCAATAATGGGTTTTGCAGTTTTGATTGTGTTTAGAAAAAATATATATATTATGTTTTGATAATATTTGATTATGTGAAGAGGCAGTGAGAGTCTCTCACTGTCTCTTCAATACAGTGCATTTCTCACTGAAATGCGAGTACCTTTTACCACAAGCTCTCTTTGTGGTGATAAAACTGTTGATTGAAGTACTGTGAGTAGTGAGCAATAAAATTTTGTGCGTCAGAAGCGTGTAAAATAAATACTTAGGGTGAACCTTGCAGTGACGGACTGGTTTCTATGACTGATGTGAAACACCAAAAGGAGGTAGATGAATCGTTTCAAAATGACAACACACAATAAAGCATCATCATCTAGGTAGGCATATTAAAAGAACAAGTAGGACACATTACTACACAACTCGGCTACTGTAAATCAGCTCACTTTGAGTATCATACATATTCACAGAAAAAATAAGCAACATTGAAAGGAATGTTGTATCTCATTATGAACTAGAAGAAAAATAGCACAGTTTGGCTTATCAGACTAATGATTCATCACAATAAAAAAAGTTCTAAGTATAAACATCTGCAAAAAAAATTTCTGGGATTCCAAACTTGTGTACATGACCAGCTACAAGCATTCTTTGCTGATGGAATGAGAAAGCTGATTCATCATTAGGAGAAATGTAGCTGTAAATGGTGATTATGTTCAACAATTAAGTTTTTATTGCAAATAAAATTTACATTTATGCCATATTTGTTTCATTTGACTGTCTTTTCATTTGTGAGTTATGATCAACTGCATTACATTTCAGCTACTCTGATAAAGTCAGGGACTAGAAAGAAATACAGGATTATGAATTTTAATTAATAAGAGTAGAAGAGCAAGTATATTATTAGAAGCAGATCAATGAGAGAATTATTTTAATGTTGAGTAGATTTTAGTCACAAGCTTATAACAGTGATTTGCAAATATCCTTTTAATAAACAAAAAAGAAAATTTATGAGTGAGACCACAGGCATGGGAAGACATCAGATAGATTATGTAATAGTTAAGCAGAGATTTTAAAACCAAATTATTGAGTGTGGAATAAATCTAGGTGCGTTACTCATGATTTTGACTGAAGTTAAATTAAAAAAAAAAAAAGAAGAAATATGGACAATGACAGACATTATGTAAATTAAAAATAAATAACCTTGAATAAATTAACTGTCGATCTAGAAACATTACTGCAAAAGTTGGTTTTGTTGAAAACAAATGAATAAATATAAAAAAAGAGAGAATGATTAATATTATGAATAAAAAGGTATGAGGGTACTGGAAAGATAGGTAATAGATAGAAAGTGATATGTAATGAAAGATATTTTAGAATCGATGGATGAGTATAGAAAGTCCAAAATAATATAATGGCAGGAAAGTTTGTACTTCAGAAATAAAATTAATAAATACTGGTTCATCCCAAAGAAAATATAGTTGAAGTAGAGAAAACTATAACTACATGAAAGGCAGATGTAACATAAAAAAATTAGGGCAAACTAGGGTAATGAAGCCAAAATGTAATCACAAGTTGTGAATATACATTAGATACAACAGTTGTGAAGCAACACTTGTGAAAGTGTTATTGGAGTAAGAAAAAAATAACAAATAGCAGCAAGCAAACATTGTGCTTGTGAGGTAAGGAAGTTTTCATGTTAAAAGAAGTATGCTAGCATCAAATACAAGAGTCTGAATTTATAATCTATTAAATTTAATCTGAAGGTTTGAATACAAGATCGTGGATACCGGTGTTCTTTGGTGATTGAGTTTCAATTAACTACACTTCTCAGGAGTGGTCAACCTGAGATTGTACAAGACTACATTTCATTCACATTCATATATATCATCCTCATTCATCCTCTGAAGTAATACCTTACAGTAGTTCCGGAGGCTAAACAGATAAAGAGAGAGGAATTCTGAGTCTGAATTTTAAATCTATTTGTGTGGATTTTAAGAACTTTATGATAGTAAAACAATTTGAAAAATTAAGGTGTAAATAAAGAAAGGCCTTCAAATTGTGGTGTTGGTAGGATGTTGAAAATAAGCTGCTTTGATAAAATATGAAATGAAACTTACGGTGTATATAGACAAAAGAAATTTGTAGCAAAATCTTGTAGAGACAAATTAAATTGATAAGCCAAATGGAAGTTGAGACAGTTTGATTTGTGAGGTCTGTAAAAGGTAAGGTCTGTAGGAAGACTAAGGTATGAAATCTATGAATTAATAAACCAGAAAAATAATTCTCTATATGCCTAATAATCACAATGTTTTTCCACGTTAATAATATTTAAATGAAGGTTGACAATTTTAAGTCTTTATTTCTTTTTTATGGAAATAATTGATATTAAAAATGTTTTCATTTTTTAAGTGGATTTTTTTATTAATGTGACTGTAGAAACATCATCTTTAACAGCTAGAAACCATCTTAATATGATTGGTATAGCTTATATTGGGGGTATGGTCTTACTAGATTTTGTGGCCAGTACAGGTTCTATCCAAATAAAATAAATTTAGGATTAAAATTTCACCCATCAATAAAGTATCATCATCCTTGGAAATGATCTCCTTTTAATATATTTGATACGATAATGTCATATAATGTACTTTTTAATTCTGTTTGTACTGTCTGTAAAATTCAGTGTTTTCTTGTTTAGTTATAAGGTTAAATTAAGCAAATCATCATTGTTTAGTAGTAAGTGAAGTCAAAAAGGCTTTTTAAGCAGTAGAGTCAGAAAATAAGGTTATTAGCTCAATTTTTTATAATTAATATTTATCTTAATCTATCGTAACTGAAATGTTACTTTATATGTTTAAAAAATATATATTTCTCCTTTATTTTTCTACATATCTCCTCTGTTGTTGAGATAAGCTGCCCTCTCTGTTGATGGACTGCCTACTGACAATTTTTAGTACTTTATTTAGTTGTGAACAGTTTCCACATTGTTCCTTTTGAAAAAATTAAATATCAGTTGTCTGAAACGAACTCTGGGGTTTCAAGAATGAATTTAGTTTTTATTTTGGAGTACTCAGCTGTGTTTTATGGGTGATCTTAAAGTCACAACAATTAAGTTGTAGATAACATGTTCTCTACCGCATGGTAGCTCTAGACTGCTGAACAGGCCAAGTTGTTATCCTCTAGTTTTTAATACCATAGCAACATCAAAAGAGAAATCTTGTATATACTGGTTCAAAGAAACAAAATCAGTGACTGTCATTTATAGAAATTTTATGAGTGACAAAACATCCATAAATGATATAAACAGTTTTTGAAAATCAAACGTGTTTTGAGATGATTTTCATCATGTAGGCCTGAAACAAGTGACAAAAACACAGAAAACATTTGATTGTTATCTACAATGTTTGTAGTTTTAGTTTTCAACTAAGCATTTCCTTAAAGCAATGTCTATGTTGTTTACAAGTGATTGAAACTTTTTGCTTATAAACTGCAGTTACTCCATAAAATCAAACTTAACAATAAGTCACAGAGTTCAGTTTGTAAAAACCATATTATACTTCATTTCTGCTGATCAAAATTATCTGCAGCATATTTTATTTTCTGATGAAGCAACGTTTCATGTTCATTGAATCATGAATTGCTATAATTGTCACGTATGGGGCTCAGAAAAAACACATGAATCAGTGGAATCAGTGCAACTGCCTGAAAGTTAATTTCTGATGTAGTATCATGTGTAATCAAATTTTTAAGTCATTTTTGCCCCCCCCCCCCATGAACAGACTATTTCTAGTATAGTGTACTTGGATATGTTAGAGAACTTTGTGTTTGCACAGTTTGAGAATATGGTGGGCTTAACTTTCCAACAGGATATAGCCCTTTCACATCATGCAAACGTTAAACAGATTGTGCTCATTGACAAGTTCCCAGAAGACTGGATAAGCAAAGAAGCTACTTTCTTGGCCACTGCAAAGTCCTCATCTGAAGCCAATGGATTTCTTTTTTTTGGATCTATATAAAGGTTCTGTTAGCAAGAAAATATCCAATTACTTACTATCTTTGCTAAAGAATAACAGCAGCAGTGGAAGCAATTCCTGCAGATATGCTGGTCAGAAAATGACATTAGATGGATTGTCAGTTTTATGTATGCAGGGCTGTAAATGGTGCTTACATTGAGTTACATTAAAAGCTAAAATAAACTTTAGACTTAGTACTTTCATTTAGTAAAAAACATAAATTTGTAATGTTAGATGTAATTATAATAACTTCAATTTAAAACTGCAGAGTTGTTTTTCAGGAATCCTGAATATCTTTTAAATCTGTAAATAATTTGTAGCAGCTAACAGCTCACATTTTAAATTTTAGAAACCAGACTTGTTAACCTGGAGGGATTATCTCATCCATCACATGTTTATATGTGACTATGACTAAATTCATGTCACCCATTTTCATATATGTAAATCAAAAACAACTTTAAGTTTTTGAAGACTTTGATTGATGTTCATTTTTTTACAGAAACTGAATAACTGATTTTTTATGAACAGAAACTAGTTGCCAAATTGTGTAGTTTAGAAAAAGGCTTGATCCATTTGGTAATCAATCCGAGCTTCACTCATTCTATATAGTTAGTGTTACAATTTAATAACATGTATCATTTTCTCAGTTTAACTTTGCAAGGAAGTGGGAAGGGGACAATTGAGAGAAAGCAGTACCTAATGAGTTGAGTATTATGTGAAATAATTTTGAAGGGCTTAATTTACCAATGTGTAATACTATCTTTTTGGTGTATTCATAATAGTATAAATTTTGATTTTCATAGTATCATGGTGTCATGGAATGTTTGTTGCACTTAAGCATTGCAAAGATAGCTCGTTATTTTTTTGGTGCCAGGTCAGTTTGTGCTGTGCCATTTTTTATTTTCTCACGTTAATTGCTTGATATTGTGGTTATGACACCTGTATACATAAATAAGAGTATCTTTACCAAGTTTATTATTTTTTGTGATAAATTAATTTTAACTTAATATAGAAAAATTACTTGAGTAGTTTATTATATTTTAAAAATAAAATGTTTTTTAAAGGTTTTTTACCATCAGAAAATAAACAGCTACTGGATTATGCTGCAAATGTTGATGTTTTAATTACCAATAAGATATGTGACTGCTATTTGGAATCTGCAAGACAACTTATGAAAAAGGATCTACATGACATGATTGAAGCTGGAGTTAATTATAAATTGTTAGATAAAGAGAAAAATGAACAACGTGTTGGCTTAGTTAGAAAGGTTTGTATTATGTAGATTTTAGCGAGGCAATTTGCTAACAGAGTAGAAAATAAGTCTTGTTTAACCCTTTCTATATGTGTGGTGAAATTTAATTTATCTTAATTTTACTATTTTTACAATCAAGTCGAGATCTTTATGAACTTTAAGATTTGAAGATTCACAGCAGATCAGAAATGAAAAACTGATTGGTAGAAAAGTTGTATTCTCTAAATATAAAAACTGCAGTGAATACATTTTTTGCACACACTGAGTCAACCCGTTTCTAATTTTGAAGCTGTTTCAGATGGAGATTTGAAACATTTCAGCAGAATTTGCTGGTCAGTTACAATACCTTTTGGAAATAATGGAATTTTTATCCTTATCGGAGAGGGGATAGAGGTGGGATTCAAAACTTTAAATAACAACACCCATCATGTGGCACCTCATTTTAAAGTTCTTATCTCAGAAACATAGTGTAAGGACAAATTTCTATGATGTTCCAATCCAAAGTGGTGGAGATACAAAGTCAAAAACTAATTGAATGATATACATTTGGTGATATGATTGAGTAAGATGTGTTTTTTTAAATTTAATATAATGAAAAGTAATAATGTATTTTACTGTAATGCAATTTATTACCTTATTGTAGGTAAATGGAATACCTGATTTTTAATTTAAACCTATTTGAATTGTGAAAGTTCCTATATTTTAAATTTGGTTGAATTTATGAATAATTAAAAAAAATAACAGCTTTTACACAACTGGTTAACAGTTGATTTGATGTATATTTAGCTAAAACTTGGTGTTACAGTGTTGAATTTTTCTTTTACTTCAGTTTTATCATATTAATAAAAATAATTTTGATTACCTTTATAATGTATACACACACACACGCAGGATGTCTTCTGAAGAAAGTTTCAGGACATGTTTTACTGGTGAAAATAATAAAAAAAATTCTTATAAACAAAATAGGTCTGTAAACCCTTTGTTTTTGAGTTGTGGCTAGTGAAACATTTTGCCTAAATTTCAGCTCTTCTGTTAAAAAAAAAAAACCATATTATAATTTTTGGGACCCAAATTTAGCAGTAAAGTTGGTGGTTTTGTATGTAATTTGATATGGGAATAAGATAAAACAGGTCCCAGAACTGTTAACTTCAATAGTTTTGGACGTATTTGGTGCCGAAAAACAAATTTTTTTTTTAGGCAGCTAATAAAAAGTAAACAAAAACTTTTAAAAATCAGTTCTTTATTGGAACAAAACAGATGAAAAATAGACAAAATTGTATAATTCTGTACCTAATATATATTATTTTTAGTATAGCAAAACAAAAAAATAAAATATATGAAATAATAAATGGTAACAGAGTAACCAATCTCAGAGTAATTTTTTAAAATTCCCTCCTTGACAATGTACACAGCATTCTGTCTGATGTAAAATATTTCTGGAGGCTTTCTGTATGATTTCTGTAGTATTTCGTATCTTAATGAGTAACTCTTCCTTTAAAATCTCTTTTGTATTCTATTTTTTTCATATGGCCCCAAATGAAGTAATCTGGGGACATTAAATCTGGTGATCGTAGTGGCAAATTAATTACAAGCCTACATCTTAGACATCTTCAAAATTAGAAATTGGCTACAATAATTTTTATCCTGCATTATTACCCACAT
Organism: Zanna intricata; assembly: GCA_010016005.3. Taxonomy (NCBI): domain Eukaryota; kingdom Metazoa; phylum Arthropoda; class Insecta; order Hemiptera; family Fulgoridae; genus Zanna; species Zanna intricata. The sequence continues at coordinate 11,719 of JAAAKQ030037731.1, forward strand.
AGACAATTCACTGATCTGATTATGTTGAGCTTTTGGTTGTAAAAAAGGACTAATGTGTTAATTTTAATTTCTATTGTTAATTTTTTCTATTTGGATAATTAGATCATTCAGGAATTTACAGATTCTATAGTGTTGTGACTTGTCCATTAGAGACCCATAAAAAAGCTTGTTGAAGCAGTGCCCCAATGTAACACATGCTAGTTTTGGATAGAGGTTGTATTAAAATAGACTGAGGTGAATAAATAAATTTATATTTCATCTTGATGTCAACGTATCATGGGATAAAATTTCATTGTTTTAAATTATTGCCTTTCTGTAGTGCTTGTTCTTTTTAATTTGTTTTCGTAGAAAATCTGAGTAACATATGAAGCTGATTATAATTTCTTACAGGTATGTTTATGAGAATTTTATTGAAAATTAATCATTTTTAATTTTTAGGTTGTAAATTTATAAGAATTAATTTGGTTTAAATAATGTGCAAGGACTTACTAAAAAAAGAATGCAATTATAAAAATAATCTAAATAAATTAGATACAGAAAGAAACTATTATAACTTGTGAGATAATTAGGAAAGACTGTTATCATCCAGTGATCTCAAACAGTTTAGAAGGTGTTTGTTTTTCTCACATTTCACTAGATGAAATTTTTTTGTGACATGGCAGATCAATTAAATATAATATTTTCATTTTAATGAATGAATTATAGTTATTCAACACAAATTATACAACCTTTTTTTATGAATTTCCTTTATAATTGAAGATTGGAAGTAATAATAATTGTACAGACTTTATTAGATAAAGTTAATAATTTCAAATGATTTTTTTTTTGTTGTTGTAATTTTACATCATGTACACCATGATGTGAGATTATCTGTCAGATATAAAGAATAAATAATTACTAAAAATTAAAAAGAAAAGTTTTATTGTTTTTAACAATATTATTAATGCAGAAAAGAAATTGTCTATAATTAATGTTAGAAATAACTGGTTACTCTCAAATGTATAAATATCTTGATATAAAGGGTGTACATGTATTATTGGTATAAAAAAAAAAATTGAAGAGGAAAGTTTTTAAAGATAAGTTTTTACACTATAGAAATTCTGTGAATATCTTTGAAATAAAATAATTAATTAGTCTATTATCTTTTGTTTACCATCAGATGAATTATAAGATTTGTGTACTCTCATACAAGGACTGTTCAGAAAATAACCAAACAGTTTTGCGTTATTTAGTGATGTCCAGTTGGCAGCATTGTGTTCCATATATCTTCCTCTGTAACCTTATGTTTTGGGATTGTTGATAACTCATTTAGTTTTTCATGTTATTGTTATTTGAGTGCAATGTGTTTAAGTGTTAGTTAAAACAGCAGTTTTTGTAATGTGTGATTTTCAGGAACAATGATACAATATAAAATTTTGTGTGAAACCGGGGAAAACTTTCACAGAAATGTTTCAGGTTTTGAAACAAGTTTATAGAGATGATGCTCTGGGTTGTATGCAAGTTATGAATAGTTTTTACGATTTAAAAGTGGTCATCCATTAATTGAAAATTACCAAGTGCATGTAACTTGCTGATTTACTGTCAGAGAACTTGCAAAAGAGGTGAGCATCTCACTTTAATCATGCTTTGACTGAAAAATTGTACATGCATACAGTTATAGCAAAGTTTGCTCTTTGTTTGATGATCTAGCAGCAAAAAGAACATAAAGTGGACATTTCTTAGTAACTTCTTGAACAAGCCAATGATGAAGAAACATTCACGTGGAGGATCATAACGGGAGACAAAAGCAGGGTTTATGGCTATAACATTGAGAGAAACGTTGAATCATCAAAAAATTGCTACCAACACTTAAATATGTTGCACTGAAATAACAATAACATAAAAACCAGACGAGATGTTAACAATCCAAGAGCATGTGGTTACAGAGGAGGCTATGCAGAACACAATGCTGCCAACTGCTCATCACTAAATATCTCCGTTGGCATCTAATTAAAAATAATTGAAATTATGAAATTTTATTGGTTATTAAAGTGTGATGTTATTTTTCAGTTTTCTCAGTAAACTGAACATGTTTTATCCTCCTTTGCCTCATTATCATGTTATCATACATGCTAAATGTATAGATATTAGATGATTGTGGTTTCAAACAATTTTAAATAAGTTACTGGCTACTAAACAGAAATGACGCTAAGGAGATTAAGATTAAATGAAGACTCCATTTAATTTTTTGCTGAAGCTTTTATTGTTGGATGTTTTTAATGAAAAATAATATCATTTCACAGGTAAAAACTGTGCTACAACCTGAATCAGATTGCAGTGTTTGTGTTTCAGAACTTAGCCCTAATACTTACAGGTTTCCATTATGCCAAATAAGGTATGTTGTGTACTGATAATTGTTTTCATAACCTATTTTTATTTTGAATTTTAACTATTTATTTTGTATACTGTTTTCTAAATAACAACCTCTTCATTATAAATATTTTTAAGCATATGAGATCTGTAAATAAAATAATGAGACTAAATTTTTTTGACAGCCAAAGTGACAACACTATGAAGTTACTGTAAACATATGGTTACATGAACAGTTGATTTATATTAGGTATTACTTACTATTTTTGCCACGTGAGGCATAAACAAACTTTTTTTGAAATGACTTTTGTTGTATGTTACCAAAATTATTGATTTATGAGCACATTGTACAACCAAATTTTAGGTTAAACTCGGTGAGATGATACTTAAATTTTTTTCAAAATTGAAAAGGCCATATGGAGATGACGCTCTGTCACAAGCCCAAGTTGTTAGCTGGGTTAGAGCATTTTCAGGTGGTTGGGAATCAGTTGCATACAATGCATGCTCTGGAAGACTGTTAATGTCAAAAAGTGGCGATAATGTTGAGTGAATCAGTCATTGCTGGTCATACCATATGGTATGATTGTAGAACAATTGAATTTGAACCATACTACAGTCCATCAAATTTTGACAAAATGAATTGGACATGAAAAAGTTTTTGTGAACTTGGTCCCATAAAATCTCACTGTTGAATAGAAAAACAGGGTGGAAGTATTGTGATTTTTTAGAGTGAATTGAAACTGATTCTGATTTTGTAAAAACGTTATTACTGGTGATGACTCTTGGATATTTGAGTACGACCCAGAAACAAAATGCCAGAGCAAGGAGGCACACTTCAAACTCACCACATTTCAAAAAAGCAAAAATTAGCAAATCAAAACCATGCTAATTTGTTTCTTCGATAGTAATGGTATTGTCAATAAGGAGTTTTTGACTGTAAATCAGTATGTTTACCAAGAAATTCTTGAAAGACTCTGAAAAAGAGTTACCAGTGTGAAACAGCCATCAAAGACAACTGGATGCTGCATCATGAAATGTACCTTGTCACACTGCACTCTCAATGAGTTTTTGGGAAAGAAAGACATTCTTGTAGTTCCTAACCATCTTATTCACCTGACTTAAGTCCCTGTGATTTTTCCTGTTCCTGACTTTAAAAACATCTCAAAGAACACCATTTTGGAGCAGTAAAAAACATTAAAAAAATGTAATCAGTCATCTGAAGGATATTCCGGTATCTCAATTCCAACACTGTCACGAAGAGTGGGAAAACCATTTGAAGCATTGCATGGCTTCCCAAGGGAACTATTTCATTGGTGATAAGAGTCCATCTATAATTTCATTGTAAATAAAAAGTTTTTCTGAACTAGTCCCATTACTTTATTTACAGACCTCATATGTTATAACAATTGTATTTAACACAGTAAAAATATACTTGTGAAAAAAATTAATTCATTTACACTGTACTATATACAATATACTATTGTTATCTGAAACATTGGTATATTATGATTACTTAGTAGTATAAACATGATGCATTATACTTAAGGTAGTAATTGTCACCATTCCAAGTTTGCCGTAAAATCTTTTCAACCATTTTAATAACATTTGTGCCATTTATTCTCACTCCTCACAATTTTTAATGTCATTTGTTCACTGTGTAAGGCGTCGGTAACTATTCCTTTATTTTAGCTGCTTGCTGCTAAAACAAACAAATAAACTTTTGTTATGATGCAACGATTACATTCTGTGAAATCTCTTTTATGTTTTATTTTAGTTTTATGAAATTTTTTACTTTTACAACATTTATTAAGCATTTTATTTTGAAAAAATTGACACCTCATTAGTAAAAATCCATTGACAAAAAATGTGATAGTAGACAATTAACCTTAGTTTTTTTTAATGTATGGGATCACCGTTAGGTATTCTTTGGAGGATAAGATGAATGATTTGTAGCGTGTGTGAAGATGCCTTGCCTGACTGGGATTTTAACCCAGGACCTCTGGATGAAAGGCCGAGATGCTACCACTCATGCCACGAAAGCTGGAAGTACGCTTGTGCACTGTAATGCAAGCTAACAATTTTTTTCCTGTTTCTATTTCTTCCATTAAATGTAATAGAAATTGTTAATTATAAATAATAATACTAAATTAATGAAGATTATTCTTAGATTTACCGAATTCAATTAAAGTAGGTTTCCCGTTTCTGGGTAACAAAAAAATAATTTTTTGTTGAAAATCACAAAATGGCATCTAAAAGTAAAACAAAGAAAAATAGGACTTATGTTGATATGAACTTTTTGCTCATTTTGATGTCCAGAGTTAGTTCCTGAAGTTCAAGCTAGTACATCCTGAAACACTGTATGGAGATTTTTTTTTTTGCTTGATATTGCTACATAAGTTTGCAGCTTGTGCATAGGATATGGAAATGGGATTTTGTAGCATATGAAAAATTTATGTATGCCTCGCTGGTATTCGAATCCTGGACCTCTGGATAAAAGACAGAGATGCTACTATTTCACAATGTACCAGTATATCTTTATGCACCATAAATAGTCAAATTGAAAATCTGACCTGTAATATTTAATATTATTAATAATTGTAATAATTATTGTATTATTATGTAATATTTTCTGTTTTATCATATTTATTGGGTCTTCAAATTTGCTGTATTTCCAGCTCGTTAGCAACACCACCAATAAAAAAATGAAGATAAAAAGTCTCCAAAATGATCTTCTGAAAACACATTTTTAAAATTTGAGTTTTTTTTATTGAATTATAATAGTCTAGACTGTTTAAGTTTTTAATAATCATTTTAAATGATGATCAATGTTATCTTCCAGTAAATCAGCTGCTGAATTAATTCAGCTTGTTAATGCATTGTTGGATGAAACAGCAAAAAGTACATCAGAACATTGTGCACTTAAACTCTTTTGTACTGCTAGAAATATATTCAAATTGTACTACGACATTGTACCATTACATCATAAAAAAATGCTTGATACAATTCCTCAGCAGGCAGGTATGTTAAAATAAATGAAAAAAAAATCTTAAATGTTATCAGTAAACTATTTCATTATTGATTTAAAGTTTGTATCTAATAAATGCTATTCTTTGGCATAAGTTTACTTTACCTTTTTAACATAATGGAAAATGTAAAAAGAGGTCAATTGATATGAATTTACTAATTTTTATAAAAATCTGGTAAAAACTATGCTTATTGATCTGTGTGTTTTTGACTGAACAAAGTAAGGCTTTTACTTATATTAATTATTACCTAAATATCTGTTTGTTTTTTTTATCAACAATAGTAAATGTGAACTAATCAGATTTAATTTTTGATATTTGTGGAAGCATCTTTATTGTTCCTCTTCTTTAATTTACTGCCTTGAAAAGCAGAAAAATTTTCACCTCTTAAAAATAAGTTTTTGAAATTTTTTTAAAACTTTTTTATTTTTGTGACTTGACTGATTACACTAAATTAAGTAATAAAAGGAAACGACAAAACATAAACAGATCTATGCCTACTATTGCTTTATTTAAGTGGCGTTGGAAACTGAATTTTCAGTGATGGTTATCAGAATTTTTTTATCCTTTCTTCACATCTTTATTTTCTCTAAGATACTGTTCTCTGAAGTGCTGCTGGTGTGGAACCACTAGGTTTTAAGTGATGCATGCATTTTACTATCTTTCTCTTTAAACCATATTTTTCAAGAAGAATATTAATGTTTTGCAGACTAACAAAAAGCATCCTTGAAAATCAAAACCTGTTGAGTTTTCTGTCAGAATTAATTTTTTACTAATTCTTTTAAATAATAGGACTTTAATAGTAATGAAAATAGTAGGAGATTTCATAAAGCTGTTAACATTAAAGGTTAATGGTTAATCCCAATATTTGTCAATTTGGATTGTTGTAATAGGAGAGATGAATTTTTGAAAAGATATTGCCCTCATAACTCTGTGCTATATATTTTGTTAAAGATATTTTTTGAGTCAAATCCATACGTCACATTATTGTTGGACTTGCATTTTTTACTATGGTCTTAGATATTGTAATTAAATGTTGGAGGGGTAATGTAAGAAGTTATGAATGGTTTTCTTGTTACAATGTAGTCCTCGGAAAGGTATAATTTATATTACATTACACTTTGAAACTCTGCAAATTTTACAGTTATATTATTGCTTTTTTCTAGTCAAGAAATATATTACCTCTTCATCAGATGAGAGTCTTACTTTTAAAATTATTTAAGAGTTTAATTTCATATTGTTTATTTGATATAATGTGGTACTTATACATCTTCTCTTATTGAGTTCATTTTTATTTTTTATCAAAATTTCATTATGAAATTAATATGGGATCAACAAAAATATTGTTATAACTAGGGTATTCTGTTGCCTATTACAATTTTATAACTTGAAATTGACTTTTTAAATTAGTTGTGAGATAAATCATTTTGAGAATCATTTATGTATTCCTAACATTTATTCCTGCATTTTTTTTAAAGCAGTATTGTTTTCTATTGTGTACCTTATTGTTTTTTCTGTTTATTGTGTTAGAATTAGTAAGTCTTTTAATTATTTTTAATTTTTATTTCTTCAAAAAAGTTTTTAAGGCAGTTGCACTTTCTTATCTGTTTGACCAGATTTTGACAGTAGGCTTGGTTGATATATGTTCTTGTGTTGCCTTCATCTGTTTGAATGATTTATCTGGCTTAAATTGGTCATTATTTTTAGAAAATAGAAATAATTTTTTTATAGTTTTTTTTTCATACTTATAGAAACAGAATTATGAGATGTATATTTTCAATTAAAACACACTTGGTATAGTTATGTTTGTACATTATGTATTTTTTAGATTATAAAATGTAACTTATAACATTTTTACTTCATTATCTATGAAAAAATAATTTTTTTGTCGATTTTTACAATAAATGGAACATACTGATAGCAGTGTAACAATTTTCCTTGTTTAAGTATGTCTTCTATCATGAGGTCTATGTAATTTAGGAAACTTACAAGCTGAGTGGTTTTGCAGTTAAAGAGGAAATATCTATAGATAATGTGAATCTACATAATTATTATATATTTGATATTACTCTATATATATATATATATATATTATTTTATTGAAATTTATCTAGGATTCATATTATTACTTTGCACTGTTAAATTTTATTATCATAAATCACCTAGTATATTAAGAAAATACATAGTTTACCAATTTTATCACGATAGTACTTTTGCAGGATCCCGCATCTTCAGTCATGGTTGAATTCGTTTAATTCAAATTATTAATCCATGTTAATAGAATTTAAAATGTAGAATAATATATATATGTATAAAAATACACACCAAGAAATTACTCTGTCAAGAAACATGTAATCTGTAAGCATGATTGCTGTACAATAAATATATAAATTTAAATATGTATCTTTACTTGTTCACACGTTATTTTCATAAATGATTGCTGTATATTTATATTACAGGGTTGTCTGGATTATAATTAAGAAAATACAAAATGTAATAAAGTGTTAAATGATATTGTAAATAAAAAAAATAAAATGTTGGTAATAATGAAATTTATTGCACACATTTGGAATCAGTTATGTTTTATATTACTATACTTTTAATATTAGTATTATCTGTTAATGTATAATCTATCATACATAGATGTTACTAATTATTACTGTTAAATATATAAAGAAAAAACTTCTTGATTTGTTAAACATAGGGTTACTCATACCCCATATCTAACACGTAGATTGTAATAAATTTACCATTACAGCAAACCTCTTAGAGCTGATTACCTTACACAGACAATTAAAAAAATTAGACAACAGATATCTACTACTTACTGCATCCTTGTTAGTAACTGGCAGTAGAATTACTGCTATGATTACATCAAATCACTGAATGCTTATGATAATCTGAAATCTTTTAGATATTTATGATTGATTAATCAGATGAATGGAATATTGTTATTTATAACAAAGTTACCAAAATTTGTCACTTGCATTCATGGTGACAGATTACTACTGCAAACACTATTTAGTTTCAGGTCTCAGTTGCTGTAAATTAAAAATACATTATATGTAAATCCATTAAATTAGTGCACGTATCCCTCATGGCTTTACTATTTTCCATGTTTGTTCTTGAGATGTATCATCTTTAATTATGAAAGTAAGAATGTTGATAACTCAATATTTTTGCATTAGATGAAACTAGTATTTTCTCATCTAGTTTCATGTAGTTTTTAGTTGTATCTGGTGTTATGAAGTTTTTTAAATTATTTTAATAACATATGTTCTTTTATGTTTCAGCAATGTTACATAATAATTTTTATTATTTGGCACATGAATTGTTAATACTTGGTAGTACATTTAAAGCAAAACAACCTGTTGCTCTTAAAAATCATATAATTACATTTGTAGATCTTATGGAATCTTTACGATCTGTAGGAAATGATGTTTTAAAAAATCAGTTGGAAGTTCAGAAGAAACATCTACTTGATATACTTAGAGATTCAGGTTTGTAAGAGTAATTATGTTTTTTTTCTTTTAAAGAAATTTTACATTTTTTAAATTTAATACTACTATATTGATTGGGATAATTTAAAAATAAAAACAAAAATTGCGATAAAATATTGTTTCATTGCAGTAAGTAGATGTGCCAATAATACAATTACTATTTGGCTTTGAATGTTCACTTGGTGTAATGTGTTCTCATGTCAGTTTCATGTGTCAGTTCATGTTATTCTCAATTATTGTAATATTGCTGTCCTGTATATTTAATCTGGATCATTATCTAGAGCATTATTCTCTTTATTACCTGTCAGTCATTTTGTCAATGTCACTTTTGCCTACAAATTTGTGTAAAAAAGCATTTCAAATAATCAAGTACATTCATTTGTAATAATGAACTTTGTGGTGTTGAAGTTTAGAACTGCTTACAAGTCTGTCTGTGTAAAAATATAATTCCTATATAAAGTATATAGTATATATACATTTTGTAGTATGAATGTACATTCACTTTGATCCTTCAAATCAGAATTCTATGAGGTTAAAAAAAAAAGTGAACTTGGCGCAAGTAGATGTTTGTGTTTGGTGAGAATGTTATGTTGTATGCCATAATCTAATAGTTGTAGACAGTCTGACTCCGGTAACTGTAGAAAATGTCATTACTATCTCTCAGAACAACAAACGTACAATGGTAGATTTTTAGAGAAAGTGATCCTTGAAATTATTTCTTCCTCTCTTCTTGACTGAGCTAAATATACCGTTACAAATTAGAATACTCAATCTCTGAATTTTAAAATGGAGTTGATATTCAGCCTAACGAACTATATCTTCTGTATACCACCTGGACTGGTTGTATAATAAACATTATTACTCTCAGAAAAATATCTCAACTTGTGTTAATTGTTCTTCAGATACTTTATCCCATCATAACCATAAGAAATACTGCGAGAGATATTGTAATGCAATAAATTAATGTATCCCATTCTGTGGAAAATCTTCACTTGGTAATATACATTTAACTTTTAATGAAACTTTCTGTTTCTGAGATGAAGAGAGTATCTAAATTAATAATAAAGATAATTGTTAGCTTTTAAATATTTTAAAGTTAAAGCCATCAGAAACATTATTTGTAATAAAAACTAGAGTAAAAAGAATGGAATACCCATTCCAAGGATAATTCCTTTTGAATAAGCTGGCATGTTTCAGTTTCATAGTTGAAATAATTTACCTGAGCATTGAAGTAAATGATGCTAAATTCTACAATAACATACAAATATAATATTAAATTGATCCTGGAATAATTTTCTGGAATATTTTCCTGGAATTGGCTTTTGAAGAAGTGGGTAAGAAGAAAAATTCCTAACTTTATTCACCAAAATTTGCAGGGAAATTTGGGTTTAATATTTAGATATTATTAGTTACCTTATTTAAATATTAAAGGCTAGAGTGTCAGATTCATATTAAAAAATTTATATGGTTTTCTTTTGAATCCAATTTTTTAAAGAAAGATTAACTACAAATTAAATTTATTCATATAATGATTGAAACCTAGTGATCAAACTTGGGGGTATTCAATAAGCTGTCTGTTTATTGCTAACAAGAAAAATGTTGAAAATTTTGTTACATATAAAAATAGGAAAGATAGTAGCAACTTCTCCTACAACCATTCCTTTAAAAATAACATTTCTTTTTATGACCAGAAATTCATGAAATCACTACAAATCAATTCACTACAGTGAAATCTGTTCAAAATAGACCCAGAACAAGACAAAAATCTTCCTACTTTGGATATTGTTCCTGTTAAAAAAAATGGAAAAATCAGTGTAATCCATCCTGTATAATATAGAATCTCCACAACATGGAAACAGATAGTTAAGCATCCTGAATAATAGCTGTACAGAAGATGCTGTTTGAACTATGGATATTAAAGAAGAGAAATTGATTATTTTATTTGAATTTTTAGGTGATTAAAAGTGACAGTAGCCCTTAAGGAAGCTACGAAAGATGTAGTGGTTGAATACACAAGCAGATAACAGGTATAGTGGCGCCATACAGATTCTACAAAAATAATGTCATTGTTTACTTTGTGAAAATTTGTCTATGCATTTTTTCTGTCAAAACTGCAATTGGGTTTACTTGCTTGTAAACAAATCGTGTACTTCTAGTTACTCTATGTTCATTTTTTACTACGTAACAATTAATGTGTTTGTGCTTTATTGTATTCTTGTATATTGTATCTGTATTTTATTACTGTATCTTACTATGTATATTTATCAGTTTATGTAATTTTATAAATTAGTTTTTTTTTTATAATTCATCAAATTATCTCATAAAAACACTGCTTTAACACTAAATGAAAAAGTTAAAGTTATTGAATTAAATAACAAATATAAATTGACTGTATGTCAGTTAATGGACACGTTTAAGTGCAGAAAAACTCAGATATAAAACAAAAAATTAAAGATCTACATAGGAAAAAGTAGGAAAAATTATGAACGAGTTGTTAAAATGAAATGGGAATATGAAAAGACAGTAGAAAACTACTGGATAGGAAAAAATAAATGAACTGTTGTGGGAATGATCTGTTAGCATTAGTTCTAAAAATGTTCCAATTTATGACTATTTTATGAAGTCAAGCTGTACTGTTAGCTAAAACATTAAACAAACCTGATCCTAAAACTTCTAATGGATATCTTAAAAATTTTAAAGATAAATATAACATCGTTTGGAATGAAGTTTGTGAAGCAAATGATGTTGATAAGTTTGTCAATAAGGAATGGGAGACAAAACTTTATATCATTCTGACTGGCTACAATCAAAAAGACATTTTTAACTATAATGAAACAGAAATATTTTTCAAAACTTTGATGATAAAACACTAGCTTTAAAAGGAGAAAAATGTGTTTGTGGAAAGATGTCAAAAGAACGCCTTATTGTCGTCTTTCTTTGTGCAAACGTAGATGCGATCAAAAAGACATTTTTAATTTTAATGAAACAGGAATATTTCTTATAACTTTGCTGACTAAAACAATAGCATTAAACAGAAAAAAATGGGTTGGTCGAAAGATATCAAAAGTTTCGACCTTTGTGCAAACTTGGCTGGGAAACTTCAAAACTGCTCATCATCAATAAATCATCAAGATCACACTGTTTTTCTCACAATAATGTTAATAAACTTCCTGTGACTTGGCGATTTAACAAAAAAGCTCAGATGGCTTCTATAATGGAGGAGTAGCTGAAAAATTTTAATTCTAAAATGAAAACCACAGTGTTCTGAAATTTCTTGATTATGCAACTTGTCTTCCTCATATCAATTTCTCTGATGTTAAATTAGTCTGGGTTCCACCTGATACTATAAGCAGCTCATAATCATTGAATCAGGATGTTATTTACACCACAAAAATCCTCTACTGAAGAATGGTGTTGCAATATATTATTATGGAAATTAGCGGTGTGAAGAGTGTTAATGAGCTTGCGAAATCAGTTTTAATATTTTATCCTGTCTGCTGGATTCATATGGCAATAAAGAATGTAAAAGAGGAAACCATAGCGAAATGTTTTAAAAAAGATAAATTCTTATCACTTCCTGATGCAACAACTGTAGTCTTAGATGAAGCAGAGAAAAATATGAGAATTTTTAAAGAATTGTGCAGTGCTAATGAATTTGAAGTAGATTTTGATATATAAATGTATATAAATTATTAAATTGATTTGGTTACCAGTATTACAGTTAACAATGCAACT
>JAAAKQ030037731.1:24425-61245 GCA_010016005.3 Zanna intricata
AAGTAGATTTTGATATATAAATGTATATAAATTATTAAATTGATTTGGTTACCAGTATTACAGTTAACAATGCAACTAAGTTAGTTTTGTCAGTCCCACGGGAAGATAATGATGACATTGAACCGTCAACTGCAAGATGAAGTAGACTGTAACGAACGTGATTCAATAAGCAACATTAAAGAACTCATCCTTTGATGTACTCCAAAGCTTAAGTGACTTACAGATGTTTGGTGCAAAAAAAACTGGACTGAATTTTTAGAGTATTTTTGTAAAGCGTGTATATTTTTAGAATTGTATGTTGCTAAAGAAAAGACAAAGCAGATAACATCAGTTGACATCTGGAAATCACACAAATGATCGTGATTAAAAATGTCATTTACTGTATTTTGAAAAATTGTTTTTGTAGTTAATTAGTATAACATTAATAGTGTAATAAAAATATCTGGTAAGCCTACAAATTGAATTATTTTAATAAATTACATTCTGTATTATTACAGCATTCTAGCTAAGTTGCCATGTATCTTAGCATGACACATTATTGCTTAACACAAAAAGTACACAGTATGTTTATCATTACTGTCGTAATTGGATAAAACGGAAACCTGTCGAAAATTAAAAGAAAATTTGATCCCGTTGATTTCTGTTTTGAACTGGCTTCACTATATGTAGTATACATATAAGTATTTTTGCATTCTCAAAAATACACCTTCCTGCATTCCAAACTTAGTTATTAATAATTGGGGTAAATTTATATGAGATTTCTTTTAGTTTTAATATCTATCATTGTGATTTAAAAATTTGTAAAATTATTATGCAAAGATTGAAAATTGGCATAATTTATTTTTATTATGAAAATCATTTTTTGTAACTTTTTTTAGTTTTGAGGTAGCTATTGCAACAAGTCTTAATTTATTTAGAGTTTCTAAATTCAGTTCTTTGGTAAAGTTGTTGTACATAACTTCCATCTTGAAATAAATTTTGTGGTGGTTAGCTTTTAAAAACTTCAAATCTTTTTGATTTTTAGATTTTTGAATTTAAAAATTTATAATCATATGCATTCTCTCCTGCTGTAGTTGCAGTTATGTTATTGATCTCCAGTCAGATGCATTATTTCAATTAGTGATTAACTGAACATATAATAATGCGTACACCATATGTAGTGCGCATGCGTGCATCAAACTAATCCTAAACATGCTTCCACTAGCATGCAATGGGTTTCTGCACCAGTTTTTTTAAGCATGAAGCAAAATTTGATGCAGGTACTTTTCTCTTTAAAATCTGCTATTTAGAACTTCGCCGAAGCAGTAAAACACAACGTTACACAACTGCACGAATGTCAACAATGCAGTTTCTCACTGTCACAGCTGTTGGAACACTGATTCACAAAGAGTATTGTTAGCCACATCAACAACAGCAGGTCGTACCAGCAATGGTTTGTGCGCGAAATACAAATTCCCCGAATTTTTGGGTAGCACGTCGTATACTATTTTTTAACTGTGCATCAAAGTTTTTGCAAAATTATTTCATATTCATAACTATTAAAGAATTCTTCTGTTCAAAACAGAGAAAAATTGCAAACTTTGTAACATAGACCCCTTCTGATATTGACCTCATGGGGTATCATATTCTTGCCCATATAAAACCTTAATAAATAATTACCATTAGAAATGAAAAGGGGAGTTATCAGGGCTTACAATCTTTTTTATATATGCAGGGAATTTTAAACATCTATATCTTAACTACAGTTGCATTTTTAAAACTTTAAATGAATCTCTTGCAGTGGATAGGATGAGGAACATCTGTAGTACCTTTGCTCTTCAGTCTGAATCCTTTTTTTAATAATTTATTTTTTCATGTTTATGAATCCAGGTGACAAAAGTACCATACTACAGATTTACTCATTATGCTGACTTAAACCAAATTATGGATTATGATATTTCAGTATCTATCACAGAACAGCACCTACCAGTAGAATATGTTAGATATAGTTGGAAAATAAAGATATGCTAGTAGACCACCTGTCCAAACATCAATCAGAAAGATTAAGAAATACCTATCAACATTAAAGGGTTAGTCTCGAAAGTCTGTGATATCATATATTATATACTAGAGCTGTACAAAAAGTAGTATATTTTGCTTACCATAAAAGAAATAGCTTGAATACTTTTTTTATTTAAAAAAAAAAAAAACAGAAAAGAAAAAGCATTTTTGTACTTAGAATGGTTTATGCATTTAGAAAAGGCTTAGAGGGCCTCAGAATCAGAGTGCTTATTTTAATCACTATACTTAACTCATATTTAATATAATTTATTAAATATTTAATATCACTAAATACTTCACCGTTATTTAATTACATTTTTATTTTGTCTACAACTTTTCAGTTTTGTTTACTTCTGTAAGCGCTAAGGTACCAATGTTGTTTAGAGAAAAATATTATTAGTCCAAACTATATTCTTTTTATTTATCAAACATTTTCTTTTTTATAAACATTAACTATTTAATTGAAATATTTTGATTGTGTCTAATGAATGTAATCTAAAGATCCTCCAGTTCTGAGATAAATCTTATATCGTCTTTGAGATAATAGGTTACTATTTTTTTTTTTTTTTAAGTAATTTAAATTTTAATTTACAAAAAATTATTTATATAGTTGTTTACATCTTTATGTTATAGGTCTTGTAACATTAATTGAGAATCCAGAATTTCCACAAGGAATTGAAAAAGGAATCCGGCAATGCACTCGACAGCTAATACTGTTGCAAAAAGTTTGGCAACCAGTTTTACCTAGTGATGCTTACTGCACGTCTGTTGGTAATATTTTTATTTTATCATTTAGTATTTACGTAGTCTGATTTTTTAATGTTGATTTCATTAATAATTTTGTATTTTATATAGTCTTCAAGTTATTTGGCTATATCCTTATGATTATGTTATAATGATCAGACATGATATGTTGTAATGATACATGTTATATGTATGATACATTATAATGTGAATATATGTGACACCTTTTTTTTTTATATCGCACACTGTTGCTGTAAAATCACAATAGTGTTTATGTTCACTGAATTGCTCTTGGTGTTATTTAGAAAACTTTAATCATATGTAAACAGTATATTTTCAGAAAACTGAATATAACATTATTTTTATAATGGTCAAAATCTTTACCTTCCCAAGTAAAATCCAATTTTTATTTATTTTTTTCTGAACATAGTGCAAACAACTGTAGTCGTGCTGATAATGTTAACACTATACGGTATTATATTATAATCTTTGAGTGATGCTCAGTCATTTTTGAAAGTGATATTACCAAGTTTGTGTGATTAATTATATTGCAAAACTCATCAAGATGGATATTACATACAACTTGATCTTGGCCAAATTACCAGGTTGTGGTAAATAGTTCATAGAGTTCATATGACCTAGAAAGGGAAAGAGAAATGGTTAGATGAGGTAAATATGATGTGTATGGCTTTTTAAGAAAAAAAACACTTAAAATATTGTTTAATAGGATTACATATTTCACAAAATAGATAATACTTAGAATATAACTATATTCTGACATAAGAAAAGTAGCTGGTTGCTGCTGTCTCTCATTTGAAGAAAGTGGTATGATGATGAAGTTAACCTGTGTTTCTATGATAGAAACAATAAAGTAGAAGAAAAATAAACAAATTATGTGCTGACATCATGTCAGCACAAAATTTAATGATCAGAATTCAGCAATTAAAGTCCTAGTAAAGGAGGGAAGATGCTGAAAAAAGTGAGAAAGATATGAAATGATAAATAACTGTGTTTATGCACACAAACATATGTGCATACTCACATATATCCATATGCAAACTGTCCATTGTGCATAATTATCCATTGTACAAAATCTTACTAATTTGTTTAAAACTAAAATTGTTTTTTGGTTTTTTTTTCTTCCCTTGCCTAACTTTTATTCATTTTAACTCGGTATTTCCGAGAGTAAGGCCATCTTTAAAGAATGGTTTTGTTACTATTTACCACTGCTTGACTGCACTCATTCTTTAAGTTGTTTGTGTAATGTGAAGTTATTATTCTTTGGTTATTTAGCAATTTTCATGTTATAGATAATGTTTTGTGAAAGTTAATTTTATTTTTTATTAAAAATCATGTTTTTATATTTTTTGTTCTTGTGTAACTTGATTGTATATAACAATGGACTTCACTCCAAGAAAGCACATGAAAATTGTTTATCCTTTTGAGCATACCAGTATAATGCTATGGCAAATAGCTTCTGAGTGTAGTGTTAACTAAGGGGAAGTAAATACTATTTTAAAACTGATCCTTTTCACCTCAAAGAAAAGGCATATACGGCTGTAAAAGAAAAAATTACTCCAACAGGATCAGTTATTGATGAGAAAAAGTAAACTTGATCCAAAATTATCTGCTGTAGACTTAAATGAAGAATTAGAAGCCATTGAAACAAATTTACAATATTGACAACTATTAAATGCCAACTTCTCGCAGCTGTACAAAAAGCTTGTTGGTCAGTTAAAAACCACTTGTTAAACCCTAGAAATGTGCAAATAAAGGTTCTTGTGAGCCAAAGTACATTCTAAGTAGACCAAAGAAGACTGGAAAAAATGTTGTTTTCCTGACAAGTCTCATTTTTTATGTTCAGGAACATATAGTCCTATATGTTAGAAAAACATCAGATACATCATCATCACTGGCTTATATACAACACTATAACACTATCAAATAATACATCAGTGACTTATATCCAACAATCAGTTAAACATCTCCAGAAAAAAAATTTTGGGGATTGTTTCACATTGAAGGCCCTTGTTTTTTACTTCCAGCAAATGGTATGTTGACAAGTGATAGATATATCAATATTTTGAAATTCTTGTTTTGAACGATCTTCAAAACAAATTCCCTCATTGCTGTAGAGTGTTCCAACAATACTTGGCATTATGCCATTAGCCAAAAATGAAAAAATTTTTCGAAGCATGAAACATTTAAGTGCTTCTGTGGCCAGGCGACTCCCCAGACTTAAACCCAGTTGAAAATCTTTGGGCAGTACTCAAAAAATGAATTTCACTACAAAAATTGACCTCCATTAAGCAATAATATCAATATGGTATCATAATGAAGAAATAAGAAAATCTACAGTACACTTATTGAATGTTGCCAAATTGTATACATGAAGTGATTAAGAATAAAGGAAGAGATATTAAATACTAGATATTCGCAAATTGTACAGGTAGGATTTTTTTTTTTTTAAGTAATGTTATTCTTATTAGATAACATCTGTGTTTGGATTAAATTGTCTGCTGATGTATGTCATATTGTCATATAATTAATTAAAATATGTCCCTTTACTCTTAGTAATTATAACTGTAAAGTAATTAACATTAGAAATTGGAGATATTATATTGATTAAAATATTCTGTGGTGGTTTATATTCGCATGTTAGATGCACAGAACACAAAGCATCAATGTTTTTTTAACAAAATGTTGGGTTGATAAATATGTAACCAGAGACACCTGCAGGAGTCCTTGAGTGCTTTTTCTTTTATGTTTTTTCCATCATTATCTGCTAACTCTAAAAATTGTGTAATTGTTATTTAAAAGTTTAAAAATAGTTACTATTTTGAATATTGTGTTGTAGTTAAATTTCTGTGTAACATTTTGAATATTGTTATAGTTTAATTTCTAATATAGATCTTCAGAATCCTTTTCTCTTGATAATCATTAAATTACATTATTTTATTTTTTATTTCTAGGTTTTCTCTGTAATGCATTTGTACAAGAACTAATTGATAGAGTTTGTAGCACAGGTGATATTCCAGCTGACACTGCATCAGAACTTGTTAGAGTATTTAATATTGTACAAGAAAAAGCCCCGTTAGTCTTTCCTGTAAGTTACCTTTTTAATATTTATTTTATGAATAGATTACTTTTACTTGACACCAAGCTGTATAATAATAAAAAAATCTGGTGTGGACAATACATTACTTCCTTGTACCTGTTAAATTATATACATACATTTTTTTTTTTTTTTAATTAAAAGTATATAAAATTTTATTTCATAATAACTTTTAATTTTTTTTATGCTTTTTTTTTTATCGTTTCATTGAATTATTATTACAAAAAAAATTTTACACTCGCAGTGTAATAATTATTAATACAATATATTAAAAAAAAAAAAGAAAAAAAAAAAGTTAAAAATGAGGAAATGAAGTTTGATTTGAAATGATGTGTCTTCCCCATGTAAAATTCAAATATTTCATTCAAATTTTATTTCACTATAACTCTGGAACCAATGAAACTAAGTACCACTTATTGTTGAAAAGCTGTCAATGAGGGCTTATTACTGCAGTTAAAATGTCCAAAATCTAAAAAATTTAGATTTTGGCCTTTTTTGAACATGTTTGGTCCAGTCATTGTAATCAAAAGGGGAGGTGCACAACTGGATGTTACAACAGTCCTAAATCCAAAATTTTAACATCCCTTGGCTAATCGTTTTTGAGTTATGTAAGATACATACATGTGTATGTATGTACAAAATATACGTTGTAGTACAAAGGTTTTTATCAAAATTATTATAACTCCCCACATATATTGAAGTCCACAAAATAAATATATAACTAATTAAAGTGATAACATTGTTAAATTTTTATGTTAATAATATCGAAATAGTTCAGCCATTGTTCTGTAAAATCATGTCCTTTTGAATTTGGCGGAAATTTATGGAACCTACTAGAAGCAGTAATATTTTTGCAGAAGAATGAATTTTTATTTGGAAATTTGCATTGACAAAATTTAGTTTTGTAATTAATGTAATTATTTATTTTGTCTGGAACAAATTATATTTATAAATAGAGTAGAAATTAGTAATAAAGCGAATAGATTTTTTTAGTGTTTTCTAGAAGTACAATGGACAGTATATAAGCAAAACGAGGGAACAAATGATTGGCTCAGTATGTATTGTAGTTCTGATCGGTGACACTGCTATTGTAATCTGCGCGAAAGTTTAAATTGTTTTGTATAGATTTTGTTGTGTAATTAAGAGTTTGTTTTTGGTTAAATAAATTATTGTGAGGAAGTCAGATATCGTGTTAGTTATTCATGAATCATTCTCTCACTTCAACATAACATATGTATGTTTGTTACCAGTCAAAAGAGTTTCAGGGAGTTCAGAATGGATATTCCCATTGAAATCTGAAAATTGGAATTTTTTTACGATCATAGTACTTCATTTAATTCACGCAAGGAAATAAAAATTTTATAAAATGTGTTTAACATTTTAAAATATATCTTTACACTCATCTAATTTCTAGTTTTTATGTCAATATTATTTTGGCAGTAGAAGGCATCTTTGTTTAAAATTTAAACAGATATTTGTATATAAAATTAAAATCATATTTATCATGAAACTTAGAAGCTATTTTAAACATTTTTGAATAATTTTCCAAGATTGTTTGAATGAGAGAGGAATTCAGTATTCCATACTGTGTAATGTGTAGTCCTCTTTTTCAGTACAATAACAGTCATAAGACAATACTCCGCTATCATATGTAACAGTAAATATTTTGGTTTAAGAAAATTTTGAGACCATTCTGACCTAGGACAGTAAATACCATTTTTGTAAACCACAAAAAGATAAAGTTAAATATATATTCAATATTAACAGAATTTTCATACAGTAACCTTCAAGCATCTTATCTTAGTTTTTCAGCTGTTTCATATGTTAAATGGTGCTTGGTTAGAATGATAATTTTTCTCATTTTTGCATATTTTATTAATTTTGGATGTTAATGATTAGGCAATAATCACAGTGATCAATAATCATTAACCAACTTGAAATGTTTCCATTACTCATTGGCTGAAAACCTCATTCCAAATGTGGTTTAATATTTCATAAAAGGTTCATATAATCTAATACACAATTTGACACAAATTTATTGACTGTGAAAATTTCCCTTTTTAAATCCATTAAAAATTATCTGGGATAAGGATCTTGTTTGACAAAAACAGATTTAGTGTGTTGGCTAAGCAAAATTGAGTTTTCACTAGTTTATTTCCGAATTTACTATTTGGTTATTAATTAAAAATATTAGGAAATTACCAAATAAGCTTTATACTTGCACCTGAAAACATGATACTTGTAAGTAGAAATTGCAATGCTGTAGCAGGCAGCATATTTCTGTGCACATAGGCTTATGGCTGGCTTACCACACAATTAACTATCCTGATTAACTCTGGCAGTGTACTGCATACTATGTAAGTATACAGAGCTGTACGAGATGTTTTCATAAAAGAATGACCAACTGTTCCACTTGTCTCGTCACTCTGTCTCTCTCACATGCAATATACACAGCTATATGTCACTGTGTAGCTATGAAGCACAAAATAGTGTGCCCTTATCATTCAGTTTCAACCTTTAAATACCAGAGTTTGAAGAATTTTTTTATAAGAGCTTAGATGTAAATCCATCTCAAAACTGAAATAATGCAGGCATTAAATAACACTGATAATTATATCACTTTTTTCTACCTTTAGGAGTAAATTCATCAACATAATTCATATCCTAATGACTATTAAATTGTGTTTTCATGTATATGGATATGTAAGTAAACAAAACTTAGTTTTGAACAACAAGCAATCCTATTGAATTGCATCACAAATCATTGCACAGTATCAATCACCATGTGGTGTGTATTAGGATCCTTTGGGCTTGTATTATCCTATGAGTTGACTAATCAGTCAGTACATATTTGAGAACAATAATGGAATGTTGTTATAACACATCAGAATGATATGTTCAGATGATAGAAGAATTTTTTCTCTACAAACAGCAGAAAAATCTTAGCTCAGTAAATGCAACAATGATCATTATCTTCAAATAGGTGATATAACTTCGCCTATGAAATCACTGGATCTCACAGAATGCTTCTTCAGTCACTGTTTGTAGAGAATGGTAGTCAGTGATCCACCCCATGAAATATTGAGGAACTCAGATGAAAATAAGTTATCTTAATTCTTCTGAATAAGTAATTATTTTGTTATGGAAAACTTAAAAATTAACCTGAAGAATGTGTGAATCAAAATGGTTACAATCTTTAAGGTGTAGTGTTCAGAACTTAAAACAGAATATTTTAAGGTACTATTAAGTGTTATTAAATAAATAAAATTTATTTTTTAAGTATTTAGATTAAGAAAATTACTAAATTATTAAAATTGTTATTTATTGTTTTGCATTAAATCTGTGTATGACCAACAATATTTGATGAAACTGAATTAAATTTCTATCGATTGTTAAAACAATACTTGAAGGAAAAGTTTTAAAGCAAATCTACTTAACAGTGCTATTTTCATATAAACTTTAATTAACTGTATTAAGTGTAATGTAAGTATATAAAATAAACCAAAATAGTTATGCATAAATTTTTATATTGCATCCATAGCTTTATAAAATATTACTACACTGCATACACACACAAAATGTAGTAGAAATTATTACAAAGAAAGTAAAATTATTTTATTAATTAATAATGAATAAGGAGATACTGAATATTTAAAATCATCTGAAATAATAGTAATTTCTTCACTAGTGGGTTAAGCTGGCACAAGATAACCTATAAAAATTGTTTAATTTTTAGTTTATTCATTTCACTCTGTCTTTCCAACCACTATAAGTGATAAATTAAATTTCTTTTATAGAAACCAACTAATGTTAACAAGATTATTTAAAGATGGAGGTGACTTTTTATCGGCGATGTTGCCAAATTAATTATTGAAACAACATGAAATTTATATATTTAAAATTTGGGCAGAATTATTAATGAAATAGTGTAAAACTTGAGTATGACTTAAAAATTTCATAAACTGTTACTTGTCTTTACATTATAAATTGTTACATCCTAAGAGCATGATGTAATTTATAAATATTGTAAGATTTTCAGTTACATTAATATTTTCTAGTGTAGAGCTTTAGTAAAAGTTGCTGAATTTTATGTTTTCTGTTGTTACATTATTTATTCAGTTTTCATTTGTGTTTGTAATGTATATTATATTTTTATGAAATACAGGAACCTAAGGAAATATATAAATATGTAACAAGATGGACAAAATTCAATGAATTGGTTAGATTACTTGGGGCTAGTCTGCGTGATGTCGATGAGAGATGGGCTGATGGAAAAGGACCTCTTGCACAGGAATTTACAGTTGATCAAGTGAAACAGTTGGTTAAAGCTCTTTTTCAAATATCCGATAGGAGAGCTGCTCTTCTTGCCCGAATAAATTGAACTTGTCTGCAAAATGAGTCAAACATCCTGAAGTTTTTTTTATTATAACAGCATATTACTGCATTACTATTAAGTAACTCAAAAGTGGACAACATGTCTTAAAACAGAAAACTCTGCTTGCATCATTAAATGACACATCATTTTTAGAGGTAAAAATGTTATGTTTGGGATAGAGATAAGGTTTTTGATAAATAAAATATATGTATATGTATGTAATCTTCAAGAAAAGTAATTGTTATTAAATAAATTTTAATACATTTAAAACAACATTAAAAATATTTATTTTAATCGATAACAAAAATTAATTTTTTTTTTTTTGTATATGTATTATAAAAAGATTTCATTACAAATTACATGTAATATGTTTAGGAAGAAATGTTATTTATTGTAAAATGATTGGTTATTTCAATTAAAAAATCACAACTTTTGAAAATATTAATTTTCTAAAGTGTATTGTTTACTTACTGCCAAGGCCATGTCCATGATATCCTAATTTAGTACTTGGCCTTGCCAACATGTTGTCTCTATCTCGCTTGATCCCATGCTCCCTCTACAGCAAGTTCCATCTTTCTTAGTTTTGTCTTATATCTATTTGGTCTTCCAAAAAAAAAGAGGCCTTGTGCTTAGCAATAGTCATTTCCATGCTTCTTCACTAATATACCCTTACTCATGTAGTATATATGACTGAGATTATATGTATATAAGCGACTCAGATGAGCTAGCCCATCTGAGTCTCTTACTTCTAAATTCCCCAACTGTTTCTGCTTCATTTCCTCATTTTGCTTGGTTCTCCACTGCCCCTCTTTGAATGTTGGTCTATAGATTTTTCTTAGTATTTTATTTTCAAATTCTTGACATTCTTTGATATCTTGCTCAAGATCATGATTTTTTCCACCCCATGTATCAGTGGTGGAAGTATGATATTTTTGTTTGTAAGTGGAACCCTATTGCATTTGAACATGCTCCTATTTGCACTATTAATTCCATTTAGTATCTGCAGGTCTCCCTCATTTTTGTTCCAAATCATTACTTCCAGATATTAAAAATCTTTAATTTCCTGAAATATGTGACCTTCACTTTAAGAGTTCCTTGATTTTCTTTGTTCTAGCTAAATTTCCCTCTTTGACTTTCTTGAACATGGTTATTATCATTTGTCTTTAGACTTATCAGTTCTGATTCTTTGATTAAATCTTTATGACCTGTTTCAAGTTTTACACTCGCTTTACAATAATGACTATATCATTTGCAAATGCTAGAGAATTTATCCTTTTCTCTGTTTCTATTCCAAGGTCTGAGTTTCTCACCTTCTGTAATTACTCCTCCAGAGCAATATTGGATAACTGGGGGGGGGGGGAGCCATCTTCTTGTCTGATCTTGTGTCTGCTATTCTCCATTTAATGTTATCTTACATTGGGATCCATGCTACCATTATGCCATTAAGTATGACAGCTTTACGAGTTTATTTGGTATTCCAAATTTTTCCATATTTCCATCTGATCCAGAATGTTCTTTTTTGAGTTATTTCTGACAACTCTATGTAGGTGCAGTTTATTAAAGAAATGTTCCCTATAATTAGAACATTCCTGTAATTAATTAGAATTGTCTGGGGTCATACATTTAGTATGACCCCAGACATTCTCTTCCTCTTGATTTCTTAATTTTCCTTTGAGAGGATCACTAAAGTAGTCTTTTCAGCCCTTTGTTGTTTTGCATTATTGCTTGTCCTGTTTTTTATCCCAAATGTATTACAGACAAAAACCTTTCCTAAAGAATTCCATGACTGAGAACTCTTGGATAATGTTTGCTGAATGATTGTTTTCCCCCTCAATAAGTCTGTTTACCCACTCCCCCTTTTTCTTTCTCATTGTTCTAGAGAGCTCCTTATTTTTGAATCCTCTGAGTTTTTTTACTCTGTTCCTCAGCATTGTATTTCCTTGTATTTATCAGTTTCATCAAACTAGAGCTTTTGCATTATTTTTATCATCATAGACCTCCTTGGTGTATTCCCTAACTATGTGTTTGAAATTTTCCAAGTTTTATTTCTAAGCCTATGTTTTTTGAATCCTTATTGTATTCTAAAATCTGAAATATGTTAGCTAGTTTTTCTAAACTCTTTGGTTATTTCTTTATTTCTAGGTTTCTGCACTGCTAACAGTTTCAAGGTGTTATTTGTTATTTTCTTTTCTACTCTGACTTTTTGGTTTGTATTAACTAAAACTAAGTTACGATTTGAATCACCCTCTACCCATCTCATTCTTCTAATACTTGAAAAAGCTATTCTATGTCTGCGATTTATTAAGACATGGTGAATCTGGTTTTTTACTTCTTTGACACTTTTTGTATATTCTTTCTTGGAAAGAAAGTGCTGGCTACAACCAAATCTCCTGCAACCACAAGCCTGAGCAGTCTTGACCCATTGTTATTTGACTCCCATGCAGACTTCTGCTTCTGCATATACTATACTATTTTCCATTGTCCATATTCTTCCTTTCCCACATTTACAGCATCCCCTAACATAATTTTTATGTTGTAGTTAGAAAAATGTTTTCCACTCATTTTCTAGAATTTTGTCTTTAGATAGTTTGTATCTAGATATTTGTCTTTTACATCAGTTCTGCATCATTTATAGGTGCAAGGTAATATATCACCAATATATTTTCAAACCTTCCCTTAAAATTAATATTGTTTACACTTTAATTTTTTACTTCAAAACATCCAGAACTAACAATTCTTTTGATTGCAAAACCCACTCCCCTCTGTATAACTCTGAATTGTTCCTAAAATATATAATGTATTCCTTAGGACTGATTTTTCTTGCATAGGGTCAATTAATTTCTTAATGGGCAACAAGATCCATGTTGTACCTTTTAAGTTCTGCCATTATGTTACTAGCTCCTGGTGCTGCTAGTTTCAGACATTCCAGGTTCCAAATCTCAAGGTATTTTTTTTGACAAATCCACTTTTTATCCTGTTGTCCCTGTCCATTTTGGCGAGTTATCATGTTAACAATTCACAACCCTTTTTTCCAAGGTGGATTGTTGGCTTGACATGCAACTTTTACATTGCCTTAAAGGATCAGCTTCAGGTTGTCTGTCTGGCTTTAGCATACCTCATCAGTGCCAAGCCCAACATAAAAGGCATTTCCCTCCTTGCATTACGGGGAAGTACCAGCACAACCCTTGTCTATACTTTGTCGCAACCACTGCTTTAGAAGATGACTCAGTTTGGCGAAACATGAGTGCAAGGGAAAAGTTAATTGTTTACTCTTTCATTTAATAATTGCTTGTATGGACTTATTGCCTTTAATACTGATCTTTTTACAATAAAACCTAAATCTGGAAAATTTCCACAAAAAAAAAATTATTGTGATGTATCATTCAAACATATTTTCAAATCTTTTGTTATTAATATTCTTTTCGATAGGAACTTCAACTACCAGACAAATTTTATCATTTGTTATTCATTTTTAATCTCCTGAATTTTATATTCTTATCTAGCATAGCTTGTAGCCATAATTTGCTCCAAACTTCATCTGAAAAATTTTTGAGTAATGTTTTTCCAGGAACTATGAATGTTTTCATTTGTATCTTTAATGGTACAATTTTCCAAAAAGTTTTGACATTTGCTCTTTATCTTCCAATGAAATAAATAATATGCTTTATTGCTGCTGTTACTACTTCATCCATCGGTTGGATCAAAGAAATTGTGTTCAGTAGAAGAAAAACAATTTTGACACAGGAATATATGTGTCTGATTTGTTAAGATTAGTTGGATGACAAGGAGCATTATCCACCAACAAAAAAGCTTTTTTTTTAAATTATTGTCTTTGCAATAGTGTTTCACGT
Organism: Zanna intricata; assembly: GCA_010016005.3. Taxonomy (NCBI): domain Eukaryota; kingdom Metazoa; phylum Arthropoda; class Insecta; order Hemiptera; family Fulgoridae; genus Zanna; species Zanna intricata. Next base: position 38,551 of record JAAAKQ030037731.1, read on the forward strand.
AGGGACAAAATGGTTGACATACCAATATATTAATAATTCCTTATAATAATATTTTTCAAAGGAGCATCTTGAATGTAGGGAGAACTTGGTTAGCTTCTTTTTTATGTCTTTGTTCACCCGTGTTCATTGACAACACTCTGCTACATCAGACAATCAGAACCTTTCAGATAACACAGCTGATATTGTTATAGGTTGACCATCCATTTTTTATTTTAGTATGTTATCCCACATCATTATGTGTCTCAGAAAATGTCTAGAATTTTGAAATAGTCCCTTAGAATTTAAAAATAGACTTCAATTATGAGGGTGCAAAAAATATTCAGTGTTAAATGAAACACATTTTAAGTAAATGTTTCTTAAGCGTTAATGTTACCAAAACAGAAATATCATAAAATATTTTCCCTAAATTTATCTATAAAATTGTTTTTTTTAATTTATTTATTATTAAAACTTTATATCATAAAAACACAAAAAAAATCTTATAAAAAAATTAAGAACCTTTTTATTAAATTAAAACCCTTCTTGCTATTCAAGCTCTAGCTCTAACCTCCTTGTCAAAAGAGCTTCAGAGACCTTAATCAAAATATCTGTCAGGCACATCGATCTGAACCCAGCATGATCCAGACCTCAACCTCCTTTCTAGACAAATATGAGCCTCCTGAATTTCCTGCTCTTGGATATGTATTCTTCTTGCATGGCTTTTTTAAAACGAGGCCAACAGCGTCAAAAGCAACGTCTTTGCAATGACTCTTAAGATATCTGGTCCAGGACGCTTACATGGTTTAGTTTGGAGACAGTATATTTCACCTCATCCACTTTATCTCTCCAGTCACAATTTTTCTGTGTCTCCAGTTTTCTTTTGGAGGGAAGAGCTCCTGTAAGATGTCCACCAGTTACATCATAGACAGTTTAAGCAGAGACCTGTCAAACCTGCCCATAATGATCTTATAGGCATCCTCAAAAAGGTCTTCAACAAATTGGCTAGATACATCTTAGATCTAATTTTAGCCCTTCTAAGGTCCTTCCTGGCCTGACTCAGTTTTGATTTGACATACTCAATTCTCATTTATGGAAGAATATAGGTGAAGGGTGATAAATAACTACCAGATCTACTATTATGGGACTTAGAAAAACTATTGTTGAGAAGATTCAGTGAAAATATTCTAATTCATTGTTTATGACAATGAAAGACTGATGTCACTCCCTGGAATAATTTTTTTCATAGCACTTAGAATATTTTCTTCACAATAATATATTATTATAAGTTAGAAAATATAACTTACTGAATTTTCACACTCTAATAACTTCTGAACCCTTCAATGGATTTTAACAAAAAAAACCCCATAAACATTCAATACTAGTACTAGCCGTCTGTCAAAAATCAACACTATGCACGCACAGGACATCAAGAGTGGTTAGGTCGGATCCGACCCACCCCTATTAAACATGGTTTTCTCCCTCGTTTAATTGATTAAAACACAACTTTTCAAAAGAAACCTATATATTTGAATGTTTTTCAACAAATCACAAATGATTAAAATAAAAAGTTGGCTTTGAATATACAAAAAAAATGTTTATAATCATATATCATGTATGTGCATAGTTCTTGACAAAAACTGTTTTGCTAAAACAAAAAACTCAAATAGTCAACCAACTAAAACAAAAAAATCAAATAAAGAATTGTGTACTAAACCACTTTTGTGATTTAAAAAAGAACAATAAAGTTAAAACTTGAAAATTACCTACTTACCGTACAATTGGATTTAATTTAGTAGACAAAGGACTAGTATAAAATTTTGTTAGTTTACATGTGAGGAAAAAACAGGTCTCATAGATAGACAAGGTTTATGTCCTTTCTATCATTGACAATGCAAGTATCAATATTACATCTTTTTTTCTTCTTTTGCCAAGGAACAGTGTTTAAAGAATTATCTTGTTCTACTTCCAATTCCTCTAGAATTTTTCCCAAAACCAAACAAATAGTATATTGACTCTCTATGGAGATGCTAGTTGATTACTCTCAGAGACAATATTGATGTTAACAAGGCATGAACAAAACTTTTCAGAAAATCTGAGAGAAAAGAGTGAGGATATGAGGCTTTTTTGTTGTTGAATTTTAATATTGGACTGTTTACTATAGCTATATTCAAGACACCATAAAAGTACCTCATCGGCTAGCACCTGCTACTTATTTTTGTTGTTTTATCATGACATAGCTTGCCCAAAATGTCTATGCCACCCTTAGACACGATGAAAAATTTGGACTACGAATGTGTGAAATGGGATGATTGTAGCTTATAATAGCTATAAAAAATTTATTGTTTTGAGACATGCCCCCATTATACATTTGAGAATTATTTTTGAAAGTAAAGATTTTAATTTTTCTAGAATTAAGTTAATGGTTTAAAGCAAATAAAACAAATGTAATTGTAATCTGTATGAATCAGGACTAAGATTGAGGTCCATTTTGACCCAGTGTGCCACCATCGCTATGTTCATACAACCCATGTTCACTAGATTTAAAGTAAAATGTTGAGTGTTTTTAAAACATTCAGATTCAGTTTAACTGATAATGAATTATAAACTGATGGGAAATATCTTGTTTCATAAATAATAAATTATATACTCTTAGTTATTTAAAAAAAATTATAAATTGTTATGTTAGTATTCATTTTATTTTAAAAACCATATAAATAAAGCAAACTTACATACAACTTAGATACTTACATATAATTTACATACCAACTTTATACTAAAATGAAATAAATGATAATGTGACTTAGCAATATTTATTATTACAAATCCTGTAAAACTTGAGTGATATTTCTGAATTTCAATTTCAGTATTCATAATAAAACCCGAAATAGTTTCTATATTGTTAAGTTTGAGATCATTTATTTGTTACAAGTAATAAACCACTTTCAGGTTCTTTCAATATAGTTAATAATAATAATTGTGTGTTAATTTTTAAACATACAGAATATGTTTTCTAACAAATAGAATACCAATAAAGTTTTAAATAACAGATAAAATATATATTAACAAAAAGTATTTCATCAATATAAGATGACTAGAATGTCAATAACCTACTTAATCTAACTTTGTAGTATGGTCAACTTTCACTCAGAAGAAAGACAAGGCTGTAAATGGTTGTGTGCTTTAAAAAAAAAAACCTATAGTTTAAGAGGTAACAATCAGGGGGTTTACATTTCAGAGAGTAAATAAAAATTATATTGTAGGAATTGTACATATATCTATACATAACAAATATCTGGTCTGTCAAAGTATATCCTTCCTGAAATGAAAATATATTCCCACGTCTGGTCAGTTTTTTTTATTTGTCTGTGTTATTGAGTGTAAGACATTTAATCATAACATAATGTTGAGTTCAATTAGTGTTAACCAAAAGAAAGTGTTCAGATGTTAACTTTTATCATCAAGCATAATGTTCTAATGGGGAGTTAAATTATAGCTTACAACTTGCACTTTACTAAAGAAAAAGACTTCCCTGGCTTGTGCTTTCCCTAAATCATGGAATACCACTTTGTAGTATATGAATAATTTACTTGTGACCTATGTGACTTTTTCATTATGCAGTTGAGTATAAGAAATGTAATAACTACATTCCATAATGAAAAGATTAGTGTAAGTAATTTCTCTTAGCTAACAATAACTACTTTATTATCATATAATCTAGCAAGCGATTTTTTTTTTTTTTTTTGTGATTGTCAAAATAGTTACACCAGATAATAGATTATCAAAAATATTGTCAAATCAGAATTTTATTCCTTATAATTTGATAATAAATTAAAAGTGTTTAATAATTTTTCACAAAATGATTTTTAAGTAATTAGTTAAATAACAGACTTAGCTGAATGAGGTGACTTATTAATTAGACACAAAAAATGTTTAAATATTGTTTAAAAAAATGTTCTTTTTTTACAGTACAGCAAAAAAAAAAAAAAAATGGTTTGCCACAGTAAGGTGCAAGTTATGTATATAATAATTTAAGACCTATAATAATTTAGATTTATGTCTAAGAATTTAAGACGACATGGGTTAATGTCAGTATCAGCTGTATTGTTTTTGGTTTCCAAAGGGTTGCAACAGGTTGCGTATAGGCAGATCAAGGTTTTTGGTTACAGTAATTAAACTTAACATGTAATAATTACCTTATATTCATTTAGTGATGTAGAAAATGAATAAAAAAACATTTGATCAGAATATATATAATTTATATTTTTTATTTTATTTTTCTATTATTATATATATATATATATATTAATTATTAATAATACAAATCAAATTTACTACTTTTTTGTTTCTGTAAAATAGTTTTTTTTTAACAATATCTGATAAAAGTAGTGATCACTATGAAAGTGCCCATGTTTACAATAAGAAAAAGCAGTAAATGTGATTTTTAGTATTGATAATTGTTTACTATTATACTACTACTACTAGTATGATGCTCAGGTTCATTCATTAACATATATATTGTTACCACATGCTTTTAACTAAAGACGCCTAAGGATGAAAATGTCAGAGGGATTACAGTATACTACGCGCTTGCACAGGCGGGCACTCCCACCACACAACTCTGCTTGCGCATATATCCTCCCACCATAGGAGGCTCTAATAAATGAAGGCTTCCTGGCGTGAAACTTTAATTCACCATCAACAGCTGCTTAGAGAAGAAGCTGAAAGGAGTTCCCTAGCCAATTCAATGCTGGAGCAGCAGCCCTGGCTGGCCTGCCGAGGGAGTTGGACGTGGATGCTACATTCCCGTTCCAGCTTGCATTTCCATTGCCCTGGCCAGCGGACGCAGCTACGAGAGCCGGCCCAACATGGGATCGCTCAGGGAAAACCGCCTCGGCTGCGCCGCAAATTATGACTGATGCCGACCCGACACTGTAGGGCACTGGGGGTCTCCACTACCACGCTGTAATGGGAACCCAATCGCCGCTGAGGGAAAGCACGGTTGGATTTCAATGGACGAGCTGCAACTCCTCAACTGCAGCCGACTAAACTTTGCTGGAGACCATTTCCCAGGTCCAACCACTCTTCTCAGAGCGAACAAAAATTACCCTTTTCAGGGCCACCAAAATGTTTAAGACTACAACGCGTCGTCGAAGCCGTTCGAAAAAACAGCCCTTCTCAGGGCTATTACGAGGTTTTAAACAACGAGCCACCGAAGACATTTGGCCACAAAAACTGCCCTTTTCAAGCCCACCAAAAGGTTTTGAGGTTCCACTGTCATCAAAGCCATTCAGTGACGATATATATATATATAAAAATTTTTGGCATTTTATGTTTTAACAGACATAATGATTTGTTTTTTAATCAATTTATGTGCTATTTCTAGAAGGCTGATTTTTATTTACAGTATCATAAGTACATACTGTACTTATCAGTATCATACTGTACATTTCCTGATAGTTACCATTGTTCTAATATTAAAATACAATAACTTATGAAAACAGACTATGTGCAATCTTTGTTTTCCAATAAACAAGGTTATGCTCAAAAATCATTTACTTTAAACTAAAACCAATGGTCATTTTCATTATAAACATGAAAATCTTTTAAGTGCTAAGGAGAAAATGAATAACAAATAAGAAAAAAGAAATGATAATAAAAAGTTTCTAAATTAACTAATTATGTAATTGCTACTTCTGTCATGTAATATAAATACCTAATTTGACAAAAAATGTTGCACGCTTTGTAAAATCCCAAATAATTTTGTTTAAAAAGGGTAAAATTAGATTTCCAATAGATTTATTAACCTAAATAGCTCACTTATTCCTTTGAATTTTCATAGTTAAATCACTTTTATTTCTTATGCCACTCTTGATGGATTCCAGGCTACATTATGAACATAGTTAATCAAACATCTCCTTCAATGAAATTTTATGTCATGTTCACTTATTTCTCACAGTTCCTAAATATTTACTGCCAGAAGTACTTTTCATTATTAGAACAAGAGGAAGGATTAAAGAGTGCACATTTACTTAATGTATTCTATTTCTTATTACCACAAGTGGCATCTGAGTGGAATAACTACTGTCTCCATGTGAAGTTTTAAATTACTTTAACCAAATCTTATGATACACATCCATAGTCTTCTTCATACAACCCCTCGACCTTATAAGGTTCAGTCTGTAATTTTTCTTCACTCACCTTCTCATTATAACCAGGTTAAGTGTCTTATAATTCAAGTAATTTTTCACTCCTACTATTAATTACTAGATCCTTAAATTTTCTTTTGTAATGCATTGATATCAATCTAGTGTAGTTTTTCCATTCAATTCTCTACTATTGATGTCTAATAAAGTTGTGTTTTTATTTACCAGAAGTTAATAAAGTCTCAGCTTCATAAATTCATATACCCATTCAGTTTACTATTATTACTTCATCCAGTTTCCACATACTTTTTTCTACTTTACTGACAATGTGGTTTATTCGTTTTTTTTTTTTTTTATTGTTCTACCTTAATGTGAGTTATCATGTTATTCAGGAATTTCTTAATTTCAGAAATTTTAAAGCTTTCATTATTTTTCTTGACAATAGTTGTAATTTCAAAATACAGTATAATTTCACTGTAATGTAGCCATCCAGTATCTGTGTTACAGAATAACCAGGTTATTTTGAAGATAAAGTGAAAAAAAAAAACTATTGTGTTAATAATGTAACAATTTAAATAATACCAAATGTTAGTTAAAAATAAGAATATAATGGAATAAAATTAAATGTTGAAAAATAAAAATACATTACTGAGTATGTACTTGATCAACATTTTTATTGCTGAATTTGATTTTCATGTTTATTTGGAATGGTAGAATACATTATTTTTACAGTCTTTAAGCACTTTTATTATAGGCTAATTGAAAATGCATTACTTTCGCAATTGATTATAATTCAGAATACATTACTACATTAAAAAAAATTTGAAGATAAAGGAAAAGATCAAGTCAACGTAAATTGAATTGTTATTTTATGTTGAATTATTTTTGTTTTTCTATTTATACAGTACAGCTACTTATAATTTCATAGAGCTAAATGTATTAAGAGTATTTACGTATGCTGTTCAATTTATTACCAAACATGTGTAAACCTACTAAAGAGCAAAACATTTTTGTTATATGTGATGAACATTTCTTTTTTTTGGGGGAAATCCTTCTGTCTACATTAAAGCTATCACTTACGTTATTTTGAGCATAATAGTGGGATCATACTGAATTTCCTTCAAAGTTTATACTTTTAGACTGAAGGCAGAAACTTATATACTTGGATTAGTGCACCTAGACATAAGCATGCATTGTTGTAATTATCATGAAATGTTTATGTCTTAGTTGAATGAATAGATCATGGTCTGCAGTATTGTACAGTATTTTGGAGTTTCCTTTTTGCACGTTGGTTCCCTACTGGGTGTCTGTTCTATTTGGGTATTTGTAAAAAACTAAACTAGCCTACTGCACAATGTTAGTTTGTCTTGAAAGGCAAGATTGTTATATTTAAATGTTATATTATACATTGAGATCGTTTGTCTTGAGTACACTGACATTGAGTAACCAAGAGTAAGAGATGAATTCTATTAGCCTTGGTGTCCTATGAAGGGTGTCAAAAAAAATGATGTGAAGGGTTCAGACCTGCCTTCAGGAAAATCATGGACATTTTCAACATTTGCTGTTTGATATTACCAATTTGCATAACTACAATCCATGAATCAAATCAAATGTGATTATTTCTGGAATTATAGTGTATAGCATCATGATATCTCTATATGATACAGAGATGTTATTGGAATATGGTCAGCCTATAAAAGAACAAATAGAAATTGCATGAGAACCATTGAATTGTGCAGGAATAATAATTTTATATCAGAATCCACTTATTTTAAAGGCTTTCACATAGATTAGAAATATGGAAACATCCAAATTATAAGAAAGCATATATTTCAGTTACTCAATTTTTCATGGATAATAATTTCTGCAAAGAAAATCTAAAAATCTTAAGAAAAACAGAACTCGGGTTCACATCATTATATTATAAAAATTAGATTTAATTCCCTTAAAAAAAGAAAAGATCAACTAGAAAAAACGAAGTGAGATTTTGACCCAATGAATTTAAAAGAACCTAAAAAGATTCACAGTACTAAAAACCTATTAGAATTGGTCTCAAAACTAAAAGAACTTGTGCCATCTAAACTCAACAAAAAACATGCTAAGTGGAATACAGACTGATTTAGCGGTAAAGACATCAAGCCAGAAAATCTGAAGAAATGAATATAAATTTAATTAAACAATCTCTGGCAAAATTCTTTATAAAAGATTTTGTCATAAAGATATGCTAGACCAAATCCAAGAAGATTTAACAAAAATAAAACTTGGGAGTATCATAAGACAATCTGAAAATATTTACAAAAAATATGATTCTCAATATTAATGCTAAAAAATGAGCAAGTATAACTGGCTCATAATAATGTAGAAAACACAGAAATTCTGGTCAAATCTTTAAATTGTGAACAACCAACAGAATTATTAGAAGCAGAAAAACACAAAAATCTTGTCAAAACCTACTGATAATGATCTTCCTATATTCCAGGAAATGATACAAGCTATAAAAGAAATGAAAAACTATAAAGCTTATGGCGAAGAGTATTCACAGAACTGTGGAAAAATGAGCCAAATTGCTTAGACCAAACACTGAAATTAATCATGGAATATCTTAAGATCCGAACAACCTTTCATAATATTAATTGACTACAAAAAAGCCTATGACTTGCATAGAGAAACATTATTAAAACTTTTAAGGAATTATGGTTAATTCCAAAACTAGTAAAGGTAATTGAGTTAACAAAATCTAAAGAAAAATTCAGAGGAGAAATCTCCAAATCATTTATCATAAAAATTGGATTAAGACAAGATTAAGGTCTTTTTCACCTTTATTGATAAAATCTAGAACGATATTAAACATGTATATCATCATGAAAAAATGTTTAAAATAAAATCCACAAAGTGTAAAAATCAGCAAAGATAATACAGAAAGACAAGTTGTCTAGGATTTGCTAATGATTTAGCTCTTTTAACAAATAATATGGAAGAAGTCAAAAATCAAAAAATAAGTTTAGAAAATATTGACCTTAAAAATTTCATACAACAAAACAAATAATGACTAGATTCATTATGCATAAATAAAATAAGAATTAACAATAAAGAAATAAAATTAGTACAAAAATTTAAATACCTGGGTAAAATAATAGATAATAAATTAAGAGAAAATTCATCCTTGAATAACAGAACTTAAAAGTGAGAAATGTCCAAGTTCTAACCAAATCAATAATAAAAAAATGTTTTTCTGCAAACATGAAAATGAGACATTGTATTACAGTCATTTTACCAGAATCACTGTACGCTTGTGGAACATTAATTAACAATGAAGATCGTGACCAAAAACTTTATATATGCATAATTATTAATCCATAAATTTTACGTATAGTTAGTAATTAGATATGCAATAATTCAGTTAGTGCACTAGGGTTAAACAGTTAATAAGACATAGCGATTCAGTAGATAATGCTTAAGTACTAGATTATTCTAGCAATCGTACATCTCGTAGTTATTTCAAAAAACTAACTTACTATACAAGTCGTGTACATTTAGATTGCTATTTTAACAAATTATGAAGACAGCCCACTTTTACAAGTAAATGTACTGAAATATGAACATATCTAGATGAACTAAGTCTCTCTTTTTCTGTTTAGCTTCCGGAACTACCGTAAGGTATTACTTCAGAGCATGATATGAATGAAGTGTTGTCATGTACAATCACAGGTCGACCACTCCTGAGAAATGTGGTTAATTGAAACCCAACCAGCAAAGAACACCGGTATCCACGATCTAGTATTCAAATCCGTATAAAAATAACTATCTTTATTTGCATTTGAACCTTGTAACACGACTTCGAAATCAGCTGATTTGCGATGTTACGTTAACCACTAGACCAGCCCGGTGGGCAGAACTAATAGTCTGCATAATAGTATCGAAGATGAGTTTTCATAATACTGAACTCTGTCGTTTGTGATATACTTTAAAATCAAACAATAGTTTGTTTAGCTTTAATTTAATTTTACCTCGGTTGAGAATCTTGTAGTTGGTATATAATATTGACCATTACGATGGCGTTTCTGCTGCTATTATTAATTTAATCTATATTAACTTAAATTAATATTTTATAATTTCTCGTCGGTGACTGTATTCTAGAGTAAAGATGAATAAACGTTTTGAAATTAAATTTTTAAAATGTTTTAAATTACTTCCTCATTCGATTTGTTGTTACAAAAGTTAAAATTTGTTTTTAAATACCTATATTTGTTATAAGTTGATTTTTCTAACATTATTATTTTATATAAAATATTTAATTTATAAAGTTAATATATTGTTGTGTTGGATGCCTGCTAATAATAGCACTTATGTAATGAATGAACATAACCTAATTGCTATAAGTTTGTTTTGTGTTACACATAAATTCCACAACTTGGGTGAGTTAGTCTAGTTTTTTAATATAATGGTAGAAAAGAGGTTGGACAAATCGTAAATTTTTATGGGGTCTGAATAATTTACTTCTATTTGCTTTGTTGGTATTAAGTTATATTTTTTTGCATATCCTTCAAACTATATACGTTAAATATTCACTGTTGTTTACGTATTCATTTCTTTACATTAAAGGACTATCCAGGATATAAAATCTATTAAAGAAAGAAAAAAAAAACATATGCAATAAGTTTATTTATCTTGTCCTCTTCTCATCAAAAATGATATCTACTAACTCGGTTTCTTTCTTGGAAGGATAGAAAATTAGGGAAAAACTGTTCACAGCAGAATTAGAAGATTCAAAATCATTAAGTTGGCTGTTACAGTTTGTATTTACATTTACTGGTAATAATCATTTGAAAATAGTTATGCAGATGGTTGCAAATAGTACAATATACAAAATGAGTTTGGAATAAAATTAAAATTCTAAGCCTTTAACCTATAAAAAAAAGTAGTGAATTCAAGCCCAAAGACTTTGAGTTTATGTACCTGTTACATTTATCTTTTATATTGGTTTAGATTTTGAATTGGGAGAGGGAACATATGTTGGCAATGGCTTCACTGTAGTCAGATCAAGGAAGCAAAGAAGCAGTGAAGGACTTCTAAACTTCTTTGCTGGATGATGATTTTGCATTGTCATTTACATGGCTGTTGCAGCCATGTAAGAGACTTGGCTGGCCTTATGAAAGATCATTTAGAGTTGATTACTGAGTAACTTAAGATCATATCAGGGTCATTAGACTATTGGATTTCAAAGGTAGTGGCTGTTAAACTGTATACTTAGGAGGTCATGGCTGTCATCATTGTTGGCACGAGAACCTTTGGGCTGCTGGCACAGTCTACAGGTGTTGCGACAAGATTGAGAGACTGGACCATAAAAGCATGTTATACACTGACCCATTGCTGGTTCAACACTTTGGTCTTTGCAGCTTGAAGAAAAACAAATAGTTGTATGAGGAATAATTGGTATGTTGCAAAGTTTCTGTGTGGTTTTAAATATAGCTTTCATTGTGTGGGTGTGTGCATGTGTTAAGGATTTCATTTAAATTTGGATGACAAAGTAGTTCTGGATGAAGCTTGCTTCTGGAAATTCTGGGAAAGGATATTTTACAAATGACTGACTAGAAGGATCCTTTTTCTATCTTAAAAAAAATGTCTATCGAAAGAAAATTCTTCATATGCCAACCATAATAGCATTATGACTAAAAAAGCATTAATCTAATATTATTTATGATGTTGACAGTCAAAATGATTCTAATCTTAACTTATAAAACTGATTCCTCTTTCCAAAGGTAATACTCTTTAAGATTCCATTTAAATATCTAATGCCTAAGAAATGGGACCAAAGAAGTTGAAATACTTCTTTCTGCTTTGTCATCAGATTTTGTGTTATTCAGATCACTGGTTAACTCAGCAAGCTATTTCTGAGCCAGGCAATTTCAGGATTGCTGAAGCTTTTTATACATCTACATATAAAATTGGTGGATCAATTTTTAATAAACTACTGTTAAAAAATTAAAAAGTTCCATGTATTTGCAGAAGAAATTAATTTTTAATGTTGTATAATTCTGTTTCCTAATCTAAAGTTGATATTGATAGAGGATATTTCCAACTGGTTGTTTTAAAACTTTGTACACAAAATATTAACCCTTTTAAACAAAAGCTCTGAACAAATTCAGTATCATAGTGTTTCTAATTTTATTGACAAATTTCATCTTGTGACATTAGAATTATTTATTAACTCAATTTGAGTTACAAGGATGTTATATTTCTATCAGAACCTATGCCACCTGTATTTAATATTTCTACAATTTATCTGAAAATAATATTTGATTTTTTGTCATACTATAGTCTTAAAAAATACGTCAGATAACGGCGATGATCTGAAAGACTAGTCTTTGTTTAAAATTGCTATATCATCATTTATGGGTGAAAACACATGAGATAATGATTACTTTGTTTCTTTTTAAAGGGTATTCAGTACTATTCAATTAACATTTGAGAATGTAATAAAGTTTTAAATTAATGTAATAAGTTTATTTTTTTAATGATAAAATTAGTAACTTAAATAAGAAATTCAACATTTTTCTCAGTGTTTTTTTGTAGGTTTTCTTTCCATCTTGTCTTTAAAAAAAAATCAATGTAAACATAAAAAAGAATGGGTGTGTTCTAAGGAATTTTAAAATTTAGCTTTATCCTAAAGAAGTTTTATTGCTTATAGTCTGTGTAATTTCAGAAGTGGTTAAAAATTACAAAAAAATTTATGCTTAAGTTATATGTAATGCTGGAAAATTATTTTGTAATAATTTAGTATCTAATTCAGACAAATCTAAAACCACAGGAACAATCGTCAAAAGTGAAAGCGTTCATTCATTTGAAAATAAAATAAATCAGATTCATAAAAAATATAAAAGCTTAAAAATATAAAAACTTCTGCTACCTCAACCCCTATTCAGGTAGTAGAGGAATTCAGTAATTTATTTATTAGTATTTCAAATAACAGTAATATTGATCTATGTCAAACAAAGCTGTATCTTGAAAAATTTTGTTGAAGAATCTGTATTTTTACTTTCTTATATAAAGTAAAGGAATACTGTGATTGTGAAAAATTTCGGTTTTTAGATTTCTATGGAAATATCCATTTTGACCATCCCTGAATCTATTTTGACTATTTTCGGCATGATGTATGTATGTGCATCTGTATCTCGCATAACTCAAAAATGATTAGCTGTAGGATTTAAAATTTTGGATTTAGGACTGTCGTAACATCTAGTTGTGCACCTTCCCTTTTGATTGCAATTGATTGAACCAAAAGTGTCCAGAAAAGCCCAAAATCCAAATAAAATTTGGATTTTTGATTTTTTCTTAACTGCAGTTATAAGCCCTCATTGAAAGCTTTTCAATGAATACATCATACTTATTTTCATTAGTTGCAGCGTTATAACCAAGTAAAATTTTAATAATTGAAGTATTTCGATCTTACAATAGGAAGACATCGGTTTAAATCAGACTTCTTCTCTTACTGAGGAAGCTAAAATCTATATTTTAAATAAAAAGTAAACATTTAGTGAGTCAGTATTTTAAAAGAAGTTGTAGTTGCTCTTATTGTCCATCTTTCTTGGTCTTTTTGTTTTTGAAGTGTAATATCATTTCTTGGGCTCACTCAAAATTCAGTATGAGTTTTCATGATATAAAAATGGGCTTTCAGATCATTATGTAATGATGATAAGTGTGAATCATGCCAACTGATATTTAGACAATTAAAAATATTAATCATTTATAAAAAATCTTCCCAACTACTTATCCAAAATAAAATTAAAAAATATTCTTTACAGAAAAAATATTTTGTTGAATTATTAAGTAATATTAATTTTTTTATTAAACTTTATTTTCTGCAAAATATAAATAAATATGAAATAGGTGTATAAATAAATATGTACTCAAATCATTTCCATTAAAGCAATTCTGAATGCTTTATTTATTTTAATATTGTTTTGTTTATATTTTAAATTATTTGTTTTATAATTAATTATTGTATATTTTGACATTTGACTCTGATCAAGGTTGTATCACAGTTTCAAGCAAAACACTTGGACTGGTCCTTTTCTTTTAAGTTAGTACACTTATATTCCTAATGTGATGTATATATTACATTATTTTGTACCTTTGTAATCAGTGATCTTACTTTTTAATGAAAGATTTTTATATTTATAATTTTTTTTGGTTAATCCTTAAAACTTTTTATTAATTTTTTAATAAATTTTTACCTTTAAAGGAATAAAGCTGTTATTCAGAACTGTGTTTTAGTTCTTATGGAATAATTAAATTTTTCCTGCTACATTAAATATTTCCTGCTATAAGTGATATTGGATTTTTATTATCTAAACATTTATTTTAATATTTAGTACAAAAGTAATTTTTGTTGCAGAATGTATTGTTTTTTTTTTAATATTACACTATAGATTTAACTGTAATGCATCTTGCTGAACCACTACCACAATAAATTGAATTATAGTGAATTGATTTACATAAAACATTTTTGTAGAAATTTGTCTGGTATAATTGTCAAAACCTCTGCTATTATATGATATTGGGCCTTAATGAATTAAAATTCTTATAACTGAATTGTTTGATCTCATTTGCAGTATAATGATCCAAACAAAATATTTCATATCTAAGAAGATATGCAAAATGTTCATTGTTTATATTAATTGTCTAGAATTTTTTGGTGTAGTAGATTTTATATGAATTTGAAAATTTTGTTTGCAATTTCATATTTTTTTCAGTTTTAATGGCTGAAATAGTTCTAAAATCATTTTTGAAATAATGCTGATGATTGTATTTTTAAGAACTTGGTACAGCCAGAATCATGGCAAGATAAATGAACAGTAACTTTATTTATACTGCATGAATGACGTATTTATACTGCATAAAATTAAATGAATTTACTTTTGAGCATTTTTGAACATTTATTTTTTATCAGTAGGTTTCTCAACATAATGGATAACAGTGAAAGTGGAGATGAACTAGGTGGAACATTTCTAACTGGTGATGCTCAGGGCTACATGGTTCAGTCTGATGATATTGATGGTGAGTGTAAGAAAATATAATTCTACTCAGGCTTAACCCTTTGCATAATATGGTTGGTTGAAATAGTGGCATTTCTTATATGCAGGAAAAAATCACTTTCTAATTCTCTGTAACAATGTTATGTTCTTCTCACCATCCATTTTCAACCGACATCAGCCCAAAAATTACTATCCAAAATCAAGTATAGTTTTCAAAATCTTTTGAAAAAGAATTTATAACATTTCAGTGGTGTATTTTTTCATTTTTTAGTAACTGACAATATCTTTGTCTAAGTTTACAGATTTATGACAAACATGTATTTTTATTTATAACAGATATCATATACATTGGGCATCAATAATCATACCATTTAACAAAAGTACTAGAGATTTTTTTTATATAATTTGGAAATTTTATTTCATTAATTCTGAATTTTACAACAGGTATTTCATTCTTTTGTAATTTTTTTTTGCAGTAGAAATTGGATTTTTCTGGATAGAGTAAGCATTAATTATTTATTTTCGTTTATTTTGAAAATTAAAATAAAATTATTTTGAATTTATAAATCTTTCTGTAAGAAATATGCAAAGCTTTAAATATAATGTGCTGATTTTTACCCATGTAGCAAGTTGATATTTTAAAAATATAATTTCTTTTCAATTTTCTTTGTTTTTAATGTATTGAGAAGTGATCAGTTAATATTTTCTACAAAAATATTATTGCATTGTTAATAAATGTTTAATGATGATGATCTAAAGGCCCGATTGGTCAGTTGTTTACAAACTATAGATTGTGTTTAAATTGTAATTGGTAGTTCATTCACTAACTTATAAGATACAGATATATTAATAACCTATAAGATATAGCAGATAATATAATAATATATACTAAAATGAAATTTTTTTCCTGTTGACTTATGTATCTGATATACTTTGCATTGGACTACTGAGTATACATTTTTACACTGATATCCTGTGATTGTGGCAATCATGCTCCGTAAGTTGAATGTTTTCCATAATGATGGTTGAATGGGCTCCTTGTTTGGTTTATTCTATTTGAGCATTGAATTATTATGTCATGATTATTAAACATAAACATTATATTCAGGAATTTTTAAATACTTTTTATTCAATAATTCCTTTGTTTCTTCTATTGCAGATGATGCAGTTTTAACAGCTGAGAATACAGATGATTCAAATCATGATGGAGAGAAACTAGGTTGCCCTCTTAGAGAGCAGGATCGATTTCTACCAATAGCCAATGTAGCTAAAATTATGAAAAAAGCAATTCCAGAAAGTGGGAAGGTAAACTGATTAAGTTTATTAGTAAAACTTAATTTAAATATTTTTAAGAAATATTTATTGTGTTTATATTATTTTTATAATTAATAAAAATAATGTTGTTTTTTATTATAATTAGCTGGTTGGGGCTTGCTTTGCTCGCCTAACTTTTTAGCTAAGAGGATGCATCCCTGGTCCCTGGGATCTGGGTAAACCCCAGAGCCAATCTAGGGGAACATAGGGCCATTCTCAGGGCCATAGATTTCACTTCAATCTCTCCTGTCTTGCCAGAGGGCTCTGCCCACTGGTCTCCAGCAATGTTCATTACACTCATGGTTGTGGGAATAATGCTGATAAATAACACATTTAAAGTATTCAGACTGTTTAGATACCTGAAAAAGAAACTAAATTACTAGTAACTATGGTAATTAAAGTACATACACTTTTAACAATGAAAAATTCATAACTTATTTCTGTTGTTTTGGTGACTGAAATATAATAATGAAGTAAAAGGATTAATCTTTTTTTCTTTAATGAATATCTTTAATTCATAACTTCATCCCCAAGAGGGTTTATGGATTTACACCTCAGTCATGGATCTTCCCTGGGATAACACAACTGTACCCTAAAAGGTTGAAAGCAATTGGTCAGTTGATTCTTGCATGATCCCAGTACAAACAAACAAACACACAGACAGACAAAACAAATGTTCTGCATTATATGTTGTCTAAAAATGTGTTTGAATTTTAACATTTTCATGCGAGTTTTTACTTTTGATATATATTTTTTGTTTTTTATAAACTTTTTTTTGTAGAAATAAATATTGCTTTTCTATCAAATTAACAGTTATAATAATAATTATAATAACAGTTTTCCAGCTTACAAAATGGAGTGTACATTATTTTACTAAATTGGTATATAAATAATAAATATTTTGTAACTAATAAATTTGGTGTACTTATTAGTTATTTAAAAGAATTGCTTAAATATGGTTCAGTACAAAACTAATTTCAAATTGGTTTATTTTTTTTTGTTTTTTTCTCTTCATTTTATGTAAAACATAAAATGAACACGTTTTCCCTCAGAATAGTTCTCATTGTCCCCTATTTAGTTTTCATTGACCCCTAAAATAGTTTGCATATTAGCCTCCAGTTTAAACTTGCGATGCAATGCTGCATAACACATTCAATCCACAAGGATATGGTGCACTGTTAGTCGACAGTTGCAGTGTGCATAAACTGGTGTATCTGTTTAAGTCTCAGATATTCATGAGTGAACCTATTCGCAAACAGCAGATAATAACTTCCTCTTGATAGTTATTTTTTCATGAGGAGCTCCATGGTGAAACAGTGTTCTTAATTGGGTGAAGTTTATTGTCATGGAAGCATTCCAATCACTTTGTCACTCATCATGAACCACCCACTTAAGGAAACAGACAAGATCATTATGAGTGATGTGATTGGCGAAAGAAGGTTAGGAAACAAGCCTCCTTTGCCACACTATCAATATGCTATTGCTTGTAATTCCTGAATGGCTGGCTATATGTGATTATTTCTAATGCACATAACATTGCTGGCACCTAAGTTTGGCTCTGAAGTTAAAGGCTGTGGTATGTTTAGTAGTATGCATACTTATTTTATATTAATGATATATATATTTTTTTAACTTTAAAACATAAGATTGATTATTTTTTCTATTTGTTTGTTTTAGATTGCTAAAGATGCAAGAGAATGTGTACAAGAATGTGTTTCTGAATTTATTAGTTTCATTACCAGTGAAGCAAGTGATAGGTGTCATATGGAAAAAAGAAAAACTATTAATGGAGAAGATATTTTATATGCCATGACTACTTTAGGCTTTGATAACTATGTAGAACCTCTTAAACTCTATCTTCAGAAGTACAGAGAGGTTGTTCACTGTTTTTTTCTATTTTTTATATTCTGTTTAGCTTATAGAATTACAGTTATCTTTTGTAAAGAATATAGCAATGGCTCCTGTTTTTCTGTGATTTATACCTGAATTTTTTAGGTGTTTTTTTTATTTGTTTTGCCAGTTAGGGTAAATTTTTATTAGTAATGCATAAAATAAAGTTTTGTGTTAAATATGAGTTGAAACTTTGGTTTCTACACTACCAATTATCATAGTCTCAAGGAAATTAGGATCAACACTGGTAAACTCCAGCATATTCTATGCACTATCAAAACAAATCAGTTTCTGTTCGATTGAAAGCAGCTTTAAGATAAATTTTTCAGCCAATCTATCCTTGGCCAAATTGTCTGTTAATATTATTTCTACTGTTCTATCATTAATCACAATGGCATTTGGATTTTGGCTTGATGACCAGCAGTATATGGTCATTCTCAACTGAAGTTCAACCATTTTGAAAAATATTATACTTTTCAAATTTTCATTTAGAAAAGTATTATACTTTTCAAAATATTAAGTGTGATTTTGTTATGCAATTTCAGTTGTACACATTTAAATAAGTTAGGAAAATTATTTCGGAATTCGTGATGCACTTTTATGCTGTCACATGGCCTTTATCATATTTTGTAAAACAGACTAAAATAATGTAATACAGTACATATTTTAATTATGAGATTAAATAACTGCACATTTTTGTGTACATTTATCCTTTAATAACAGGAAATGCCTATGAGTCATTGTAATGAACAGTGCACAACTGCTTTAACAATCATCGTTCATTCGCAGTTTATGTTAGCCTCCGTGTGCCTGTGTAAAAAAGCACTGCTTTAAATATGTCTCGTTAATGTTATTGAGTATTAGTCTGTTTTGCAACTACTTTTGTAAGACTTATTTTTCTTGTACTGTACTATTCCTTTATGTAATGTGATCATAACAAAAATGAGTGCTGTGTTAAAACATAAACACAAAAAAAAAGTTTTATTATTATTATTAGAAAAAAATAAAATTCTAAATTGCCTTGATAGTAAAAAAACTTACATAATACCCCTAGTTATAATTTTAATGCTAATAAGGGCTGGTTTGAGAAATTGAAAAAAGTGTTTGCACAATGTGAAACTTCAAGGTGAAAGAGCTTCTGCAGATTTCACACTTCTAAACAGTATCCAGCGCAATTTTTAAGCATCATAAAGGAGAAAGGTTAAGTACCAATACAGGTTTTCAATGCAGATGATACAGATGTGTCTGATAAAAATGCCAACATTTACATACCTTTTTAAAGAACAGAAAACTGCACTGAGTCATAAGGCAACAAAGGAACTTTTTAAGTTTTTGTTGTGCTTGAATGTATCTGGAGACTGCTTGATTAAGCCGTTGTTAGTAAAGTAAAAATCTTGCATACAAGGTTTTGCTTGTTCTAGTCAACTGTATGGCTCACCCAGAGGTGCTGCTGAAAGAAGCTGATGAAAATATCCAAGTTGAGTTTCTCCTGCCCAATACTACACTGCTTTTGCAACCCTTGGCGAGGGGTAAATTCATCTTTCAAAGTGTACTGCATTCGTTGAACATTTAAAAATCTTTAACAAGTGCTGGAAAAAATACAAAATTGCTGATTGCATTGCAAACATTAAAAAAATCTTCAGACGAGTTACAACAAAAAACATTAAACATGTGCTGGAAGAAGCTTTGGCCCGAAGTGGTAAAGACCTGACCAAAGAGAGGATGTATAGAATACTTGTAATGAAATAGTCAACATTGCCAAATAGTTACCAGAAGAAGGATCTTTAGATGTACAGATGTGTAAACAAACTTATACAGGATGTAAATGAAAAATTAAGTGACTCTGAACTTATGGAGATGATAGAAAACAGAATCATATAAGACAGTGATGAAAATGAATTAAGAGAAAATTTTGATATTTTTTACATCTGAAGTGAAAAAAAACTAAATGATAAAATGATAATAAATGTTAAATGATGTTAGTGGAAATAATCTATTTACAGTATATATACTTCTTTTCTTTTTAAATGTATACATTGTACAGTAATATTATTAAAATAATACAATGATACTGTAATAATAAAATAGTAAAATAAAGTACAGAATTTTTTTCGAGTACAGTAATTTATGTGTATCATTTACTGTAAAACTAAACAAGAATCAACCTTTATTTCTGCATTAAATGTGAGTCGATTTATGCAGAAAAATTCTGGTACATAACACCTGCATAATTAGGGTGCATCCTGTATCGCTCTTTATTTATGTAACCACCATAGCTTTAGTCCCAAAAGCCTACTTAATCTTTTGAATTGTTTTACTTGGGGTATCACCAAACTTTTGGCAGAATTTGATACTATAACATTGCTTAATGTATTCCATTTATGTACAAAATAAAAGTTTGAGAAGCATCTTTTATATTAACACACACAACAACTGATGCACAGAACAATGGCTAAGAGATTATAAAAAATATACATGCATGTTTGGTATTAATGTTGCACTTGACCAAATTTTACTGCTCATATTTAAATTCTTTTCAAGAAAAAAAATATGATATATTTTCTGAGTAGACTTCAGAAAATGAAAATGTAAATTATAAATACATTATAAATTAATTAGATGTATAAATATTGCAGAATTATATAAATTGACAAATTTTTCAACAGCTCAAAGCAGAATTATTTACGTTAATAATTAGAATTTATAATATTATAAGAAATTAATTTAATTGCTTTTTATACTATCATGAACATTGTACTGAGTGACAGATTTAATAATAAAAATCTATTTTTTTCTACTAAAAATTGGTTTTAAACAAAAATTGAAAAAGAAAATATTTTCTTGGCAAGTATTCATATGAACATTACTTTGTCATGAAATTTATTTACTGTAGCTTTTAAGCAAGAAGAGTAATTTCAATTTTTTCTGTGGTAGGCTACAAAAGGCGACAAAACTCTTGGTGGTAGTGAAATTTATGAAGATATGGCTGATGATGTATTCAGTAAGTATTTCTAATGTTTTTTTTTGTTATCAGCAGTTTTCATTATGATTTTTGTACAGCTTTATGTCCACTTTGAAGTAAATAATAATTTCAAAAAATATATATAAAATCGATATTCTATAAAGACTGAATGAAAATATCCTTAGAGGATGTGTAAAAATTCATTTTTTTTTTACTAGATAAAACATTATTCAGTTTTATTGGTCTGCACATTACACAGTTTACATTTTAATTTATATTTGAAATTGTGGTTTATTCTTGATTTGCATCTGTAATTTTCTTCAGATTGTCTTTCATCAGTGGTTGCAGAAATAATTGTTACACAGTAGTGTTAACCAGCCTTAGAACTACCAGCCTTTTTTTATTTTACCACATTCTAAGCAGGGATAATTGAAATCATTGAAGGTTTTTCTCTTCTGATGTGTTAGAATATCTTGTAACCATGAAACATAGTTTATCAGATTGGCTGTATATACAGTCGACCTTCAATGATTTCAATTATCCTTGCTTAGAATGTGATAACATAAAAAAAAGGCTGGTAGTAAAAACATTATACTGAAAATTAATAGAATATTGACAATTTTGCCTTAAAAATATATTGAAAATCTATGGTATCAGATGGGTTTCTTTAAAAAAAAAAAGAAAAAAGTTGTTTAATGATATATTTGTATCAATTGGCTGCTTAAGGAATGTGAAGCAGCCATTCCTTTTCTCTGTAAAAGTTAGATATTTAAAGTAGATGGAACGTGTTAGCCCTCAACGTTGGATCAAATCAGATTCTGGATTTTTGCCACTACATGAATTATTGATCAAGAATACTCACTAAAAACAATGTTTCAAAATCCATTAATTGGTCATAAGCCAGTCATTTGACTTTAGTCACTTCTGTTAAAAGAAAATAAAACCAAAATAAATTGTTTACCTTGACAACCTGTATTACTGTCAGTGCTAGTCTAAATTGACCACTTTGTATATTAGTTGTTATCTATAAATGTATTTTAGGCAGTTAAATTACTAATTAAGATTTTTTTTGAGATAAATGTTTATTCTTAAATGTTAAAAATAAATTCACTATTGAAAGTAAGACTAAAAATTTGCTATTAAAAACAAGCCCATAACTGTCATATGATATTGGTAGTTTTTTGTTTTTGAAAATAGTGTAATTATTTTAGTTTTTTTCAATCAGCTTACCTTCTTTTTAGGGGGCTGGGCTTTACGGACGCCCCCATTTCCGAGGATGAAATGTTGGTGGTTGGATCAGGGTCTTCCACCCAGGTTATGAACCTGACCACAATTGAGGATTTCCATAGGGCTCAAGGGAAGCCTGGTAGTT
>JAAAKQ030037732.1:8173-18444 GCA_010016005.3 Zanna intricata
TATATATATATATATATGTTAACTTCATTTTCAGTAGGCTAGTTGTTAACATTTAAAAGTTTTCATATGGTAAAGTGTTAGTAATAAAATCAAATTTCTTTAACTACTATTTGTTTTTATTGGGTTACTTTACATAAATTTTCTCAGTTAAATTATCTACAAGTTTTGATAATAAATTTTATACATTTATTAATCATTTATAAAGTTTTTGTATTACACAAAAGTAAAAAAAATATTTTAAACAAATCTCTCTGTTTTACATATGATATTTTGAAAACTACAGGGGATATGGTTCTGCAACTTGTTTTATTAACTTTGTCAGGTCAAAAATCATGAGAAACAATCAATTTTACTCCTCAATTTGGGTTCGTACAATTTAGTATTATTTCTCTTAGTTTTATTTCTCTTTGCCCAGAATCAGGGTGAAATCTTTCACCAAACCATAACTTGATGATTCTGGACCCATGTTTATGAATTTTTTTCAATTTTTTCTACAAGTAGAACAAGCTCAGAAATCGCTAGTAACACTACATGAATCAAGTCTGTATAAGAAAAAGTTTTTTTCCTTGATAAAGATTTGCAATAATTTTAACATAATTAAAGGGTTACTCTTGTAATTATATTTAATTTTAAATACCTGATTATCCTCAAGTATCTCAATCAACTCTTCAGATACACGTAATGTTTTACATCCAGTACGAGCATGTGGCTCGTATTCAAATTCCATGTTAGCCCAAGTCTGTGTCATCTCACTCAGAGTCTTTTCCATAGACATCTCTTTAACAGATTTATCAACAATTGTCTTTACTTCTTCTTCATATTTATATAGATTCAGTGCCAACAGATCAGCTAATGTTGTACTCTCATCGATTACAAATGTAACCTATAAAATTCAAACTAAAAAATTATTCATTGTTAATGCTACCATGTCATTGTCATTATAATTCACTGTTAATGATATGGTCAATTATACTGATATACTTAAATCTATATATATCTCTCTCTCTATCTGTTTAGCCTCTGCAACTACCGTAAGGTATTACTTCAGAGGATGAATGAGGATGATGTGTATGGATGTGAATGAAGTGTAGTCTTATACAATCTCAGGTCAACCACTCCAGAGAAGTGTGATTAATTGAAACCCAACCACCAAAGAACACCGGTATCCACGATCTAGTATAGCTATATATTTAAATATTTACGTATATCAGTATAACTGACCATATCAGAATTCAATAATTATAATTCAGAAAATTAATTTACAACTAAAGAAAATAAATTTTTAACTTTATTCATGATAAAACAAAAGATGCCAAGGAAAATTACAAGTAAATTATTAGCTGCAAAATGAGCTATACATAATTAGGATATTCTATCACCTTTCAGGTAACACAAAATTGAAATCATTATGAATAATAATCTTAAAAACTTATTTTATAAAATCATCTCATTATTTACAAAAATTACAATAATTTAGAGTAACAATGTTTTTTTTTTTTTATACGTTAATAGTCTAATCTAATAGATTAATATATATCTTGCACATAAATTAACATATATTATTACTACATGCTCACACAAAGCTCATTTGCTTAATTAATGGGAATAATAGCTGCTCAAAGCTTTCTTATTATTTACACATAGAAAAAATTAGTTCAACACTTTCTGACTTCAAAACAAATATTTAGAACCCAGATATCCTGGATCATAATCTATTTCTTCTTCTTATATGTAAGTCTTATATCCATTAACTTAGAAGTAAATTAGTAAATTACTTTAATGTTTAAATATCCCAAAAAATTACTTCGCAGAGCTGAATTTTGTTTTTAGATCCTCCTTCAATATTCTTTTGTAATACAAAATCATTTTCAAAATTTATGCTCCTTTTGAATTGTTTAACTTTTGAATTGTAGAATTCTTGTTTAGAAAAACTTCCTTTCTAATTTAAATGGATTAGTCGTCTTTAATTTCTTTAGGCTTTACTTAAAGCCTAAAGAGACTAGAGACTTCTAGCTTGTATTATACCTTCTTACATTCTTTTCATACCCTAACAAGTCAACAGCTGTTAATACTAAGGAATAATTCTAGTGCTCTGTAATGAGACATTCTTTCTATAGTGTTCAGATAATTTTCCTATATAAACTTTAAAATAATGGTTGAATAATACATGTTTATTAACGTTCTCATTTTATGACCACACCATTCATAATCAATCTATTCACTAATAGATTGAATTTCAAAATTAATAAAATTTAAATATATTAACATTTTCTGCTCATATTGTTTGAAAATCTTTTAAACAAAGTGTTTAAATCACAAACACGAGCTGTTTCTATTAATCAAATTGAAATGAATAGTGAATCTGAAGTGCAGAAGAGATAAGTTAAAGTAAAATAAATTATATAACTGTACATATATACATATATAGTATGTAAATTTATACATATTTAAAATAGAAATGGTGATTAGTTTTATATACACTTTTTCTAAAAACAAAAATTAAAATGCTGCAATTGTGTGCCACTGTAGCCTATTATCAAAGAACTGATAAAAAAACTAGCAATTATTACAATAATTGAATTTTAAATTAATTCAATGCAAATTCTTTTTGCAAGTGTATTATTTGCAAGAAACTTCTTTTAAGTGTAATGTGCAATGTAATTAGAGCAATACCATAGATAACATGCATCTATTTAAATTTTTTCTTAAAAAAAAAAAAAAATACATTTCACTAACAGTCTGACAAACTCAAAACTAAATTAAATAATTTTTTTTTTAAATAGTTTACAAACAAATTATAAAAACATTACTGAAATAATGTTTAACAAAAAAAAATGCAATATACTAATTTTTCCACTTTGCTGAAGGATGTCGTGTAGTTGGATGAATAGAGTTAGCATTATTGACTATCAGCCAATATAACAATGCTCGACAGGATAGCTGGTTCAAATCTAGTAAGAAAAAATTTTTTTGAGTGAATTTTAATGGGTTTTACAAGTGTCACTAGATAGTTCCTGTTTAATTAATGCACCATTTCATGCTTTAGTCCACTTTCAAACCGAAGGGATGTACAATTTCCCTCAAAGGAATGCCAAAAAATCTAACACAATTTTCATAATTTTATTTCTATTTTTAATACACAACATCTAATGTAGCTGGTGCAAACCACACTTACTTTTAGAAACCTCTGTAAACACTAGAAAGTGTTTAGATAACACGTAACGCATTTAAATAACACTAGATAACAAATTAATACTCTTTCAGTTGTGTTTGGTGTTTTAAATGTCAGTTTTGGATATAGTTTTAGTGTTTACAATTTTTTAATATTGTATAAACTGAATATTGTTATAATAAAATCCAAAAAGTTTTGACATTTTTTCTTTTATACATTTTTAAAATGGATTGGTTGTTATTAAACAGCAAAAAGCATTGTGAAAAGTGAAAATTAAGATAACACACAGATGAAGATAGCAAAGAAAGAATGTAAAAAATAGTTTTTGTTCTTTGATTTAATTGAGAAAATTTTATCTTTTATACAAAAGAATTAAAACTAAGGAAAAGAAAGATGAATGAAGACTGAGGCAAGGAATCTTTTTCCTTATTGCAACAAATTTTTGGACTGCCAGCAATGCAATTGTTGATTTCTCTCCAATATAAAATGCCACGTTTGAAAAACACTTATCATTATGGGTTGTCATGTGCTTTCAAAATGATAATATTAATAAATCTGCATGGATTCAAAATTTATTTAATGCCAATGCTCCAACTGAATTTACTACTGCATAATAAGAGAATCTTATCGCATTGTCTTGTGACAATAAATTAAAAACAAAATTGTGATAAAATCTATGTACTGCTCAAAAATCAATGTAGAGAAGGAAATGGAATGTGGTTGTGTCCAGTCTATTTCCATGATTTAAGAACATATGTGGAAATCAACAGGCTCATCCACCCCCAAATTATTATAATTAGTATCTGTTCAATTAAATTTTTTTGTTGATCCAAAATGTGTTTTATTTTTAACTAATCCTTGAAAAAAAATTGTTATTATTTTGCAAAGTGTACTTTTATGTCAAATTCTTAAAGTACACTTTGCAAAATAATCAATATGACACAGAGCACCTTGGGATTATCTGAATTCAGCAATAGCACTGAGAATCAAGAAAGTTTGGGAACCACTAGACAAGGCCAAATCACCAACCCAACTCAGGCATACTTTATTCTCAAAATAAAGAATAAAAAAAATACAAGTGATCGCAGTCAATGAAATATTTTATCAATGGCAAAACTTGCATGTATGCTAATTAAGAAACATATTGTTTTAAAAAAGGCCGAAAATGTAACAGTTTTTATAAGTATCTCTGAGAAAACAGAATTAGGTATAAAACACTAAATTTTTCATACCTAATTCATTCACTAAGTTTTAGAACAAAAGAAGAGAATTTTAATTGAAAGTAAATGCTGGTTATTTGTAATGTTCTCTTAGTTGATAAACAAACTTAAGTATAAATATGAAATAGTTATAATGCTAAGTGCAAAAGCATTTCAATAAATTAACAGTGAATTTTTAATATGGGTTCTGTTAAAATTTCACTGATAATATAACATACAGCCCGTTACATTTAATATATTTATAAATCTATAATCTGTACATTAATAATAAAAAATTTTGTTACATCATTTTCAATTCTTTAATTGCTTTAATTTGTGTATTGTTAAAATAATAAAGAATGTTTGCATGTAACAATTGTGCAAAGAACAATTTTAAGTTTAATAAGTTTTCTGTTGTATTAACTTACTATGAATTCAATTTGGTACCAACAGTAAATTTAACACTACTTTTAAAATTAAAAAAAAAAAAAAAAAAAAAAATTAAAAATGCCATTAACCATATTTAACGAAATGCAGTGTTAAAAGTGTTTTTTCTGCATAAAAAAAATATTTACTCAACAAAGTTTTTGAAAAATAAGGGGGAAGAATCAGAAGATTACAATAATAAAATGATTAAGTAAATAGTCAAATGTTAACAACTCTCCTAGTGACTCCTAGTACTCTCCTAGTGTTATTGTTTAGATTTAGTTAATCTAAAATCTGCAAAGACAGGTAACTTCAATCTTAATAAACTACATACTACTATACTACTTCAGAATTACTTTTCTCCAAACTAAAAGTCTCTTTTATAAAACTGTTACAGGGTAATATGAGTATAAAATATTTATAACGGGTGGGGTCTCAAGAAAACTAAAAAAAGGTGCTTCAGAAACTCAATTATTGATTAATGTTTCTCAATTAATATGTATGAGTTAGAAAGGACAAATAATTTTAGCATGGTGTCATTAAAATTATGTTAACCACATACAAGATCTTTGTATTTACACTAATCAAAACAAAAAAAAGTAACCATCAAGAATTTAACTAATAGTAAACTGACAGTGAACATCTGAAGATAGAATGTAAAAACTACAATCATATTACAAATTTTTTTTATTAAGTACTGAATAAATTAATTTCAATTACACTGATAAAACATAATTTTTGTTTTCTAACATGCAATTCATGATTTTAATATGTTTTTTATGCTGAAAATGAATATGAACTCATAATCTTTCTATCAGCCATCATTTTTGAACATTTATAAATTTTAAGAGGATTTTTAAAATTTTTCAACATATAGTTAGCATTTTAAACTCCTATATTGTATTTTGTAAGCTCATTTTTTAGTTTACCTTTGTTAAAATAATTTTTAAGCTATAAATAAACAATACTAGACAATTAATTAAATCATATCATAGTCATGTATGACATCATATCTAATACTGAAGAGTGTGTCTTCATGGACAAGATTAATCATGTCTGTGCAGGTCAAAACATGTAACATGTAAGTGATGAACATTGTGAATGTTTCCACCAAGACATTTCAGTGATGGAAAGTTATAAAGCACAATAAAGGGAAATGGAATACTGACATGCTAACAAGATTACTGTTCGACATTAATTTGGAATGTGTCTGAGAGGCTATTTATAAAAGAAAAGCATCAGCGAAATCATTCTAACATAGGTATGGCCATGCAAAATTATAAATTTTACAGATTTTAAATATATTTTCCCTTAATTTTTTTTTTTTTGAAGTGTAATTTATTTAAAACTAAGGGTAATAGAAAAATTGTATTTACAGATCTGTAATGTTCAATTAAGAAATGGATCACATTTAGAGAAACATTAAACATTTTTTTTTTGTCTATCATTAGATTTTTATATTTTTTTTTACAGAAAATCCTCTTTACTTTCTATATAACCTTCATATTACATTGTGAAAACAATTTAATAGTATGCAGGTCCTTTGTGGTTATACTTATCAATAGAACAGAACGATTTCTATCCTCATACAGATCAATTTTTAAACTGATACATACTACAATATATGTATTCACATGTTAAAATAAAAAGACCTACTTAAGCCAAGTTTATCCATACAGACTAACGTAAGTAATACAGATTTAAATATATAAAATTCTCATAACTGCTGTATCCATGAAGTATTAACCTTAACATTTTTTTACAATAACACAACTATGTTCTTACATCATAAACAAAACCAAGTCTTTACAGTTTATTATTTTCTAAATAGATAAAGTTTTCTATAAATACATCAATTAAGAAGTAAATTTTTATTTAACAGTTTCCAAACACCAGTGTAATAATGACTAAGTTTATAAATGCAATAGCTAACATTATCATGAGATGGTGATAATTATGTATTCATGTGATAGAAAAATCACATAATAAACTAAAACTAGTTTTATTAAATGTCTTTGATATAAATGTGAAACATTTTTAAATGTTAAAATCATTGTATAATTATTTTTTACCCCATATTTTCTAAAGATTGATAAATCTACTTCAGAATATTTTATAATTTTAAAGATTAAAATGATTAAATATATCATAATGTTATTAAAAAAAGATAGAATTCTTTTTTCAGCAGTTTAGACATTTAGTGATAAAGGAAATTATATCTTTAATTTGAAAAAATTTAGCAACAGCTCTAAAACACCACAAGAATTAAAAAGGAATGTGATGGCTAAAAAAAGAGGTAAGTATTATGAAATGAAAAAATAAAATAAAATCAATATATCTGCTTACTCCCAATAAAGAAACAGAAAATTTATAATACAAAAAAACCTAGCAAAAAGCAGAATGATGACATACCAGTCAATCTTGGAATTTTTGATATGCACTATAAAATTTATCTATTATCAAAAAAAACCTACAATAACTTTTAACTGGATGTCAGTCCACAGTTACTTTACAAGTATGTCCAGTATTGCCAAGTACAATCGTAAAGCACCCATTAACAAAATTCAGATGAACATCCTTGATGTACATAAAATAGAAGTAAAGTATAGAAACCATAAACAATATGTCTAATTTTTGTGTAATATTTATTTTCAGTATAATTCACAGAAACACACAACAACCAAATATTAAAATATGAATTTCACAAAATGAACATTACCTTTACGGAACAATTACTAAAACATGTTTATTTTAATATTTTTGCTTAGTGTAGAATGATTGGTAAATAAGTATTAGTAAGTACAATGATAAGTAAACACATTCAATCACATACGATAAAAAATAAAATATTTATTAAAAACATTTAATAAAACATTTGTGAAAAACTAAACTGTGTATAGTGAACTGGTGATGACTATACAAAAGAAGAGATGTAAACAAAGCAGACCTTAACATTACTTAGGCCAGTAAAATCCTTACAATTTTGGAATTGCACCTGAAATAATCAATTCCAAACAATAAACTCCACTGCCACTAAATTAATATTTTTAAATGATACAATAATTATTATTAAATAAAAAATCCGATCAACTATTTATATTAGTAGTACTAATATAACTACATCTTATAATGTAGGATGTTAATTTTTTATGTTTTACAATTAAATTTTTCTTTCAATTTCATATCATTTTTCTCGTTCAATATCATTACGGTAGGATACAATTTCTCTTGCAATTTTTAGATTTTACAAGGCGATTCCTCAATATTCACTAGACCAATTGAGCCCATCTAATGCATAATTCATTTCATCATAAAGGGCTTCTTCACCATCCACAATCTGCTTCTTTTTCTTCTGAATATTTATTACTAACCGAGACAAGTTTTTTCTGACGACAACAAATCTTTCAATCACTTTAAAAACAAAATGGTTAATAATAAGAGATCTGAAATTCAGTGTTTTCTTTTATCTTTATCAACAATTAATTCATAACAAATTCATGAAAATCCCAGTTGTAAATAGCAGTTGTAAATGGTCAGGTTGTAAATAGCTAACCACCTTGTTGATCTGACACAGAATTACCCTATTATACAAAAGTATCATACTTCTGAAATGAAGTACAGGGTGGAAAATTGGATCTTGAAAAAAAAAAATTAGGTAAGAGTGATAACTTCTGAGAATAAAATCCTAAGAAAAATCTTTTGACCAAGATTCAAAGAGGAACGGTGAATAATCAAGCACAATGAAGAAATAAGAACTCTTTTTAAAGAACCAGATGTGGTTGGGAAAGTTAGGAGCAGATGACTGAAGTGGGCTGACCATATATTACAGATGAGTGAGGAGTCATGGTGAAGGAGGCATGTAGAAGACTATCGCTAAAAACAAGGCCAACTGTAAGACAAAAAATGGGATGGTAGGATGAAACTTTGTGGATGAGAGAAGGCTGAACTGGCAATGGAGGATGTATGGGATCAAGCAAGATGGAAGGAACATGTTCCTTCCATCTTGGAAGGATCTTGCTTGGACCTGACCATCCAAGCAAGGTCAAGTACAAACTAGGGTATTCATGACCATGGCAGTAAGTAAATAAATAAACAGCTGCCTAATTTTAATGTTAAGTCCTATGGTTTTAGAGAACATAAAATAGGCCACAATATATTTTGATTCACAACTACTACACTAATTTAACTCAGATTTTTGTTACCTGCTGTGCTCATCACGTAAAAGTATGCTAGATAAAATTTAAATATTACAATCCTCAGTTTTTAAGGGCCATCAATTTATGTGAATAATCCAAAATTATGCAATAAATAATGTTTAATCCAATTTCTACAGAAAACAAAATACTTTGCTTTATAATAGGTTTTTTTTTAATTTTATTCTTACTTAAAAATCCACTATCCTCAAAACCATAAAGTCCATAAATTTTTAGTTAAAAATCCTGATTAAGATTCACTGAGTGTCTTCAAGAATCTCAGAATTCTATGCAGATTTGAAATTAATTTAAATAAGTTGTATTCCTACAATATAAGTAAAACCAAAAAGTACAAGTACACATCATATAAAGTACAGACTGAAAATAAACAACTCTTAAGAGCAATTATTTGGTACAAAGCAGATGGAAATTTTTTTAAATTATTATAGATTATACAGTTTATCGAAGTTAGGTTGTGTATAAACATTTAGTCTTAACAGATCAGGATTAGATAGATTATTTTCAACAAATTGTTTTTAAAACAATACAAAAAAAAATATTTCTGTAAATATAAAGAACAATACAAATTAAAACTTTTTTTACCTTAGTGGCAGCCATAAGCTGTTTCCAGTGACGATCTCTGATAGCAGGATTCTGAAGTTCAGTAACAGCTCTCAAAGCAGTAATCATATTCTTTATGATAGTTTCTAACCTAATATAAATATCCCAGTTTCTCATTTCCTTATCCAATGCTGAAATAGAATTTCTTATTATAGAACAATAATATTATTAATACAATGAATCATGAAAAATAACAGAATAAAAAGTTAAATATCAATCTATTTTAATTATAAGATATTGACATTCACACATATCAGTAATTAACATCAAGGTTAAATAATAATTAAAAGAAAAAACTTTTCACAGAGGAATTTCCATGAAATAGGTAATTGCATAACTCAAAAAAAATTCTGTCTTATTTTCATCCAAGACACTAGTAGTTAAGACAAAAAGTTCATGAATGTATGTGTATGTTAAAATTCATTGGTATTTCAAAATACTCCATTAGTGGAGTAATAAATTTCAAAAGAGTGGTGAAAACACAAATACATCTTTTAGTACTCCAGATAAAAAACACAATGTACGAAAACAAATAACAGACACTGATGACAACTACAACAAATGCATACTCAGACATTTAGTACATCATTTTAACATTGAATAAAAGACTGTAACCACTTTAAAAAATTTATTACTAATTTTAGATTTTAACTGAAACCA
>JAAAKQ030037733.1:0-16877 GCA_010016005.3 Zanna intricata
CCAAAATGGCTGAAACTTTGGTGAGTAACTGTCAACAGATGAACAACGAAATTCGAGTGCTGCCACCGACGAGTGCTTCTATCTTCATGTTGAGGTCGGTAACTTTTCAGACCACCCTCGTAGATGATAGGGATAGCATTCTTCAAAGTCCTGCTTTTGCTACTTTATTCCAAATTCTATAAGCTATAACATAACTAATTTATTATAATACAGCAATCAACTTTTTAGCTGTAAGCTTACAAAAAAATAAATATTTTCTTTCTTAACTTTAATAAATTTGTCTTTAATTTTAGTTTTACTATGTTCTTTTTCATGAAAGTATTATATATTCAATTTAGTGTTTGTATTTACAATGTGAGCTAAATTGTATGATAAAATATTGTTAATAAACCTATTTCAAAATGCAGCCATTTTTGTGACCATTCTCTATGATTGATGCTCTTAATTAAAAAAAATTGCCACATGTAATATCTGTATGCCAGTGTGAAAATATCGGTACCAATCACTGAGGATGATCACACATAAATGATTGAAAATGTTTTGAAGTTTTTAATAATTAGGTAGTTTGTCGTTAAAATCTTCAAATTTATTATTGTGTATTGCTTCATATAAATAATTGAAGTAGGACTGAATAGGCTGTGATCACATCTTTATTCCAAATTTATTAAGTGGGAGAAATGCTTTCAGGTTTTATCAAAAGCATTACTTTTTACCATTCAAAGAATGCTGGAACTTATAATGTGAAAATCACTACACCATATATTTAATTGTCTCAAAAATTATTAATTTAAATAATTTTTTGTAAAAAATTGATTGAGAGATAGATGATATACTAAATAATAGATTTGGTTGCAGGAAGGGCATGGAAATATGATTGTAAATTTATTTATTGGTAATCAGATTGAAGGAAGAAGAAGCTATCTGACATTCTTTATAACAAGAAGTCAAAACTTTTTTGTTTTATACTTTTATTGGTAATTCGAGTCTTTTTGATACAATTTTTTGTCCTAATTTTTTTTTCTATCAATTTTATATCTGTTAGTATGTCCATAATTGTATCATAACAGTGAAGTATGTTCTTTTTCATGAAAGTCAGTACTATATATTTAAAAACTTTAGTATTTTTGTGTTTACAACCTGAACTAAATTGTATGATAAAATTTTGTTAATGAATTTATTTCAAAACATTTTCATTAATTTTGTGATTATTCTCTGTGTTTGGCAATGGTTGCAAAAATGGAGTTCCTTGCTGCTTCTTGTAAATTAACAAAATCTTAGTTTTTAAATTTTTGTTAAACCAATAATCTGCCTATTTCTGTTAGAAGATGAAGGAGAAGGAAGTGAAGGTGATGATGATAAGGATTTGTCAGTTTTTTATATATCTAATGAAGTCCATTTCTCTAATCCAAAGATGACAAGGTGAGTAAGAGCAATAGATTTTATCTGTTATATTCTTGTAATTAATTTGCTTTCTGAGCTATTATTCATGATTAGACCTACTTTTAATTGGAACGGTATAGTTCGTGATTTAGTGATTGTAAGTAGATATGGTACTTATTATGTTTGTTCCTTTATTTTTATATATGAAAATTTGAATTAATGTAAGTGTAATCATTTAGTAAAAATGAATACGAGGGCTTTTAGATTATACCCGAAGAAGTTTTTTAATGATTTTTTTTCTTGCTTTCAATTTCTAATTTTCCACCTGAACAAACAATTAAAGACTGATAGGAAGAATTGAAAGAACCTGCATAAGCAGAAAGTATGAGAAAGGCAGGCAGTGGTGTATCATGCCCAAAGTCATGTTCAAAGAGTCTAGGATCCCTTACTGATATCATGCATAAGAAGAGACTTGGATTCTTTGGATACATGATATGAGGATCAAGATTCTGGACTTCTGAAGCAACTGATACAATACAATCTTGACCCATAAAATATAAAGGCAATATGCAGATGATCAGAGAAATAAGAGAAGAGCTGAAGGAAATTGGCCTTACACCACCGTAAGACATTATATATAAGATAAAATTAAACTAAAAAATCAAGGTCAAAAACACTCACAAGACAGAAATTCACAACAGAAACATTTTCAACACCAGAAAGTGGGTGGAAATCAGAACATATGAAAAAGTACTGGGATTACTGCAAAGTTGAACAATCCCTTAAAAGGGACTTGGATAATGGATTGACTAAAGTTATCCTATGCAGTCATAAAAAATTAAAAACAAAAATTGGCATTAGTCTTTTGGCATCTGCAGAAAATTTCAGAATTACTGTACATGTTGACTCTGTTAACACATGCTCAAGTAAAAAGTTTTATCCCTGATTCTGTCAATTGCTACATAATTCTGGAGAAAAATAAACATAAATAAAATCACAGCTATTTTTTAGGTAAGGTCAGTTTTTTAACACAAATAAAGACTTGTAAAAATTTTGTCCAAAACGTTTTTTATTTCACTCTTTATACTTCATGCTAATTTTCTACATAGTTACCTTGTTTGTTTAAACTTTTATTATAGTGTTTTACTGAACTGTTTATGCCCATGCCAAAGAAATCAACCGTCTGTGAAGATAACCACTTTTTCAACGGTTGTTCTTCACTTCTGCATTGATGTCAAAACTGCCGACTGCTGAGAAATTTCTTCAGAGATAGCAGAACATGTGGTAATAGCTCGGTGCAGAATGAGGTCTTACATTGTCATGCAGCAACAAAACTCCAGATGATAGTAGGCCACATCGCTTATTCTGTATGGCATGCTGAAGGTTCTCTCAGTATGCAGCTGAGTTTATTGTTCCTTTGGGCATAAAATTGCCGGTCTTCATAAATTTTTTCATCAACTTGACACACCAAATTGTCTGTGATTACAAAAGTTTGGCCCAATTGTGGTTTATCATTGACATTCTATTGCCTGTCCTTGATCAGACTAAACCATTTATGCACTTTGCTGTTACTCATTGAATTAGGCATGTAAACCTCACATATCTGGCAGTGAAAGTCTTCTGCTGACATGTTTCTTGGCAAAAAATCAAATTACAGACTGTCACAATTTTTTCTTTTTAACCTTTGGAACCATCGTTAATTATACCTTCAGAGAATGAGATGAATGATTCATATTGTGTGTGAAAACACTATGTCTGACCAGGATTCGAACCTGGGATCTCCAGATGAAAGGCACAGATGCTACCACTCGTGCCATGGAGGTTGGCAAATTATTTGAAACATTTCAACTTCATAATATAAACTGTACACAGTGACACTACAACTGCAAGTGGCATCTAAATTTGTGCAAGGCATGCTGTGAGCCAGGATGCATGCATATTTTGATAGCTGTGCAAAATTTACTTATCTCCAGCCAATTAAAAAATAGTGCTCATAAATATAACCAAATAAATCAATGTTTAATTGGCATTCCCTATATGCCCCATTAAAAAAAAATGTATATTTTTGTTACTAAATTTTTTTGCCATAAAGGTCAATAATTTTTCTCCATAGATATCTAGCAAACATTGAAAAATACACATACATTTTCCTATGGATATTCCATGCGTATTCGTGAAATAACATCCATCTTCAATCTGCTTTACAATATTCGTTTAGTATTTGAAGTATTTTCATTGCAGCCTTTGAAAATTCATTCAATCTTTAATAGACTAAAATGGAACAAATGTGGTGTTCTGTATATTACATACAGGAAACAATGCATTTTTTTCACTCATCATAGTACGAGTAACTATGTACTGTTTGTTAATGAACATTGACTAACATTATATAGTTACTCACAGAAAGACAGAGTGAACAGGCAGTTTAAGTTATAATAATAATAGATATTATAATTTTGTGACTGATTTGAAATCAAAACAAATTGCCTATGGTTCTAGACAGTTTGTTTAAACAAGTGTTATTACTGTACTATACAATGATAGTTCATTATAGGTATG
Source organism: Zanna intricata (assembly GCA_010016005.3). NCBI lineage: Eukaryota > Metazoa > Arthropoda > Insecta > Hemiptera > Fulgoridae > Zanna > Zanna intricata. The sequence goes on from JAAAKQ030037733.1 coordinate 3,940, forward strand.
TCTTTTGGAAATCCTTATGTTTCATTTGCACCCATAAAGTTAATGTTTGTTTATTGCATTGCATGCAAGAAATTTTTTTTAGAGTAAGTAGATAATATTTGTTACATCCATAGAATGATGACAGAAAATATGCAGTAATAAAAAGATATCTGGTACAATAAATTTCTGATTTTTACAGAATGAATTTCTCAATTTTGGTAAAGTAAATCTCATAAATGTCATTTGAGGAAATCTTCTATAATGAAAGATGATTCAAAATATCGTAACAAAAAATGATTATAAAGTACTACACGAAAATATAAAAGTTTCAGAAACCAGATTTTTGTGTTGTCATAAGATAAATATAGTTTCCAAACTTGTAGACAGTTGCTCCCACTTAATCACACAAATATCAGGTTGCTGTAACTACATATCTTAGCATGAATCCACTGGGCATCTGACCAAAACTTACATGCAATCCTGAGGAAGAAGGATTCATTGATGAGGGAATACGTATAAGTTAGAAAGGAATGATCTTTCCATATCAAGCCCCTTAAATAGCAAAATGTCCATCCTTCTATTTCTTTTAGAGATCACATTGTATTTACTGAGGATTGGAGTAGTGCATTACTGATAAATGATTTTTGTATTGAATTACCTATTGAAATATTTGCTGCAATAAATTATATAAATTATACTAAAGACCTTTGTGAAAGCAGATTCAGGTTTCTCTAAAGAAAACTTGCTCAGCCTAAGAATTAAGCAGTTTCTAGAAGTATCAAATGGAATAATGAACAGCTGCAGCCTGATCCGTATTGAAAAGTGATGCTATGAAGTACCTTTTGGGCAAAGATATATTACCTCATAAGCCTGTTCTCATGAATCTTAAATACTGAATTTGTTATTTTTTGCATGATATTGGGCATTAGTGAAAAAAAGAAGCAGGATATCTTTTTAAGCTATTAAATTTAAATTAAATTCTAATTTTTAATATTTTAAGTACTGAAAGTAGTAAGGAACCTTATGATAATGGTATCGGTTTACAAAAGATTACTAAAAGGTTGTCAATAAATCATTAAAGTAGAGAATTACCATTGTCTTTCTTCAGAAATTTTGATAAAAATTGATTACGCTTGTGATATTTCTTGCTGCTAGACATTGTTTTATTGCATAATGTTATTGAAAGGAAAAGATTAAACACAGCAAGATTGCATTGTATATAACATTTTGGGCTGAAGAAATAAATGAGAAAAAAGTTAACTTCTAAATTGTTGGGTATTGAATTATTGTTGAAATTAAAATTGTAATTGTGAAAATTATTGTACCTAGTTTCAAAGCTTTTTTTTTTAATGTAAATTCATGTTTTTATTTTTGCAGTGTTGTCTTTGTTAAGAGAGGTAGTGTTGTGGAAGCCGATAAAAGTATGCAGTCTCAGTTGAGAGTAATGAATTTTAGTGAAGGTTCACCTTATGAGACATTACATTCATTTGTTAGTAAATCAATTGCTCCATATTTTAAAAGTTATGTTAAAGAATCTGGTCGTGCTGATAGGTAAGCCAAATATTATTTTAAATTAGCGCTGTTAGTGTGTAATTAATTATGTGACCTGTTAATAATAGTATTAATAAAAAAAAATAAAATATTATTAAAAAAAATATATATATATATATATTTTTTTTCCATAATAAAAAATTTAATTTTATAAGTTGACATTATTTATAAAAATTCTTTCATGTTCTGACTACATGAACTTAGTTCTGGTTACTGGTTAGCAAAGTTCTTTATTTATTTCATTGTTTATTAAGAAATCTTTTCTACTAGTAATAAAAAAAAAACAAAACATTCTACCAGAGCCTTAATCCTTTTTACATTAACCTCATTAACTAGCAGACAGACAGTTTATTTATTCAAACATAGTTGATGTATGAAATTATTTTTACATGATGACTTTTTTTTTTTGCTAATAAAGATAAAAAAATTTATATCTATGAAATGTAAAAATCGGATGTGTCTGATAAACCACAGAATTTAATCTCACTGTTTATTTTATAGTTTTCTCAGTTTTTTTAATACGTAATTTGTGAAAATTATGTGTCCGAATTGCTTGAATTTATTTCATCAGTTAATTTTCCTCTATTTAATATATGAGTATTTACATTCATGAGTGTGGTTAGATTTCCAAATTCACCATTTTAGGAGGTTATAGATAAGTCTTAAGAGTGTCTAAAGGAATCTAATGACTGCCTACTATCTCTTTCAGATCTTTTCTTCTTTAAAAATATTCTTATGAATAAATGTTAATTTGGAAATATTAATATCTTTCAATGCTGAAATGATATAGAAGAATTTTTTTTATTTGGTCTACTGTATTACAGAATATGTGAGAAAAGATGATTCATCTTCAATAATGTAAAATTATATTTCTAAAAACTTGTTCTTAATGGTATCAAGCACCATATCTTTCAAAAAGCAATTTGTTAGTTATTGAAATAACTTGTTTCACATTTGACTTGATATTATGTCTTTCAATAAAAAAAAAAAAGTTTGTAGTATTCGATTATCTTATGAAACTTGTGTATTGTAATTATATTGATGATTCGTTGTATGTGATGACATTGTTTAAACATATACGATTGATTGAATGAAACAAGAAAGATAACTGGTATCAGATAAACACGAAATTCTGTTTGAATGTATATCACAACTACCAAAATATTAAAAATACATTTTTGTCTTAATACCGCTTTATTCCTGCAATAAAGTGTAAATGATTTTACATTAATTAAATTGGACTATTTGTTTTCTGTGTTTTTTTTGAGTGTTCACATTTTATGCCTTTTTATATTTGTGTTTTTTACTTTATTTTTAGGGATGGAGATAAAATGGCACCATCAGTTGAAAAGAAAATGGCTGAGTTAGAAATGGGTTTATTACATTTACAACAGAATATCGATATACCAGAAATAACATTACCTGTTCATCCAGCTGTAGCTGCTGTTATAAAACGTGCTGCTGAAGAGGGGCGTAAACCAAAAGTTGCTGATTTTGGAGCTAAAGTCGAGGATTCAACATTTTTAAATACTTTACAGAATGGTGTTAACAGGTGGATTAAGGAAATACAAAAGGTCAGTAAATTAGTAACCTTTTGAATAAGTATTATTGGTTAGCTTCGTTTTTCTCTAGTTAAAATGAATTTAATAACTTTTATATTTTGCTTTATTTAAACATTTACACGTGAAAATAGTTACTTTAAAAATGAAGTACATTTTACAAATACTTGGCAGAAATAATGGTATTGTAAAAGAGCAGTGTGAAACAATAATTATTGCAGTCACCAATATAGTTGTAGCTAACATTTATTCAGAAAAAAAATCAAATGAAATAATTAAATATACCAAGGCTGTTCAAAAAGTAATGATAAAAAAGCTCTGCAGAAAAAAATATTTATTTAATCTTCCAAATTTATATGCTCTTTTTCAAAGTAAGCTCCCTCAGTTCTAATACACTTTTGCCATCGTTCCTGCCACTTTTTGAACACGAATGTCAGGTCATTTTTCCCAAGCTCCTTGCAGCCCGCCTCCACAGCTTTGATGACCTCATGATATTGTTCTTGAATTTCTGTCCCCTGAGCAAAAACTTGAGTTCAGAGAACAGCCAGAAGTCGCAAGGAGCCAAATCTGGACTGTATGGTGGATGGGGTACAGTTGCGATGCCTCAAGCGTTCAAGAAATTCACTACAATGCGAGCAATATGTGGCCTCGTGTTGTCATGATGCAGTAAAATTTTGTTAATGTTCTTTTGCGGTTGTTTTTTCATAAAATGACGCAACATTATGATCAATACCAATTTATAATAATCTGCTACGACTGTGCGGCCTTGAGGGGCAGCGTGTTGGTACAAAAAACCCTTGGAATCAAAGAAGATTATCAACATAACCTTACCGGTGCTGCGACTCATCTTTGCTTTTTTCGGAAGTGGAGAGTGCATTGTTTTCCATTGTTAACTTTGTTGTTTCAGTTCCGGATCATAGTGATACATCCAGGATTCATCTACGGTTATGATTCGATTCATTTCTTCATTTGCTTCCCCACCAAACAGCAGCGATAACAGGTCTTGACACATGGAAACACGATGATGCATTTGTTCTGGTTTGAGCAGGTGCGGCACCAATCTGCTTGATATGTGTTGGATGGTCAAATCATCATGTACAATCGAAAATGCGCTGCCAATTGAAATGTATAAGACTACAGCAAGCTCTCTAATGGTCATTCGTCGATCTTTGCGAATAATAGCAGCAGCTGTATTCTGTAGAACCTCAGTGTGAGACGTTGAAGGTCGCCCCTCGTGCGGCTTGTCGGCGATGCTCTCTCTACCGTCCTCGAGTGCTTTATACCACTTGTAGGTCACCTTTTTTTTTTTTTTTTTTTTTACCTCCGGAACCACAATTAAGTATATCTTCAGAGGGATGAGATGAATGAATTGTAGCGTGTGTGAAAAATGCCATGCCTTACCGGGAAGGTAAGGTAAGGCCTTACCGTAGAAGGTCACCTGGTTCATAACATCTTCACCATACACCTTAGTTAATAATTCATATGAGTCTTTTCAGTTCTTCCCGAGTTTCACTAAAAATTTCATGTTACAACATTGCTCTAACTTTTTATCCATGCTGGACATCATAGGCAAATATTTAACACACGTTACGTGAAGCACCATATATGCTCACTCACTACACCTGTCAACTTGAAACTAACTGTATGTTCATTAAAAGAATAGGTCTACAGTGGTATTCAGTGCTGCCACCTTTCGCAACACATTTTTCCCTCAGGGACCCTATTATCATTACTTTTTGAACAGCCCTCATACATTTAATCTTCATTGCTTTATTTACAAAAGATAAAACAGGATTTTCATTCAAAATAAATATTTTTTTAAATGTTTTCTTAAAATAATTCTCAATTTGGTTTTGCTTAACAAACAAGAAAAAAAAAAAGATAAAATTAATGGGATCTGTAACAGATAAGATGTACACTGAAAAGAGCATTACAAGATGTTTCCTAGATTTATCAAGGTTCCTTGGTACAGTGAGCAGAAGTTTTTTTGTTAAAAGTAGGATTAAAAAAAATAGAATTATGTCTGGGCAGTAGGAAACTGTATTTTGAAATACAGTATATTATGTAAGATAGGGTAAAATATACAGATTGAATTCATTATAGAGGAGCAGAAATTGGACATCCTACAATGAAGTTTTAGTTACCTACGTATCTCTGTGGCAGCATAGTAACATCTCTACCTCTCATCTGGAATTACGAGGTTCGAATTGTGGATAGAATTTGTATTTTTCATGAAATATTTATTTCTTGTAAAAAAAGTATGGTATCTATCTGTAACTGGAGTTATCTTATTTTTTGTTTAAGTAAATAAATAAAGTTCTATATTTATTATTTACAAGTGGTGCCAATAAAAAAAATTACCTCCAGAAAGTTTATTGTAATTTGCAGTCATATAATAATATATTGAAAAATAAAAACTGAAATTAAATAGCTGTTGTAAATACATTGGTAAAATAATTTTACATTAATAATTTAAAATTAATTAAAATAAAACTAATTATATTAATTTTAATACATTGGAAAATAAACATAATGAACATTTATACATAATGTACATTATGTAAACTGTACATAATGAACATTTTTTTTATAGTAAAAAACATAAATTAATGAATAGAATGTTTATCATGAAAAATATTTATATATGTTTTAATTTTTTAAATGCATGTGTATGTATTTAACAAATTAAAACATTCAAATAAATTAACAAATTATTCTGGTTCAGACTCAAAAAAGTAATGAAAAAAGTCAATTCAGCAAATTATTTAATAAAAATGTACTTAAATAAAAATATGCTTATCAAATGCTATAATTAAAAAGAAAATTATTACCCTAAAATATTAAATTTTATTTATAATTTACAAATGATTAGTTTATCATTCCAAATAAACCTTGGATAAAATGAAGATTAAAAGAGATGAGTGTGCAACTTCGTGAAATTAATTTTCACTTTATAAATTATATACATTATGTAATTTCAATCTAAGGCAGCTATAACAATCTAATTATATGAAACATGTATAAGAAAATTGTTAGCATCAAAACAAATAAAACTGCACATTTTTAGTATTAAAAAAAATACCAGAATTTCATTCTAAAATTATCTTAGGACATTCATTGGTTAATTATCCAGATTTATGACATAAATTTTACTTCTAAAAAATGTGGTTTCCTTTTAGGAGGAAGACACTGCCAACTAGCTCATCACAATAACATCAAAAGCAAGATAATAAAATAATTAATACAGATTAAACTGGCCATTAACATGACCAATTAAGTAGTACCTAAGATACACAGATACAGAGTTAAAAATGTTGTGTACTTATATATAATTCTAAAAAAATAAGATTAAAAATCATTTCAAGTTAAAGTTATTTAATAAAGTTGTATCCTATTGAAACAAAGCCAATCATAACCAACATTACCAGGAATCTGAAAGAACTCTGAATTTATAAAAATTCACTTTATTACGTTTTGAATTACAAATGTATGTGTTTTATTACATGAAGGTACAAAGCCTAAATTTTTTTTGCCTCTTAATGTAACTCAATATGAGCACCATTTACAACCCTACAGATGGCAAACTCAGAATCTACCTCATTTCGCACTTCGACGACTATATATCCAGGAATCATTTTTATAGCCACTGTTATTCTTTGTAGCACGTGGTTGACTGGATATTTGTGGATGAATTTCATGGATTTGTGTTGATTTTCTGAGCTCCATACTCAATAGTTATGGCGATTCATGATTCCATGAATATGAAATGTTGCTTCATCAGAAAATGAAATGTGCTGCACACATTATTAGAAATTAAGTGTAACATGGTTGTTACAAATTGAAATCTTTGTGGCTTATCTTTAGGTTTAATTTCATGGAGTAGCTGCAGTTTCTAAGTATAAGCATGCAATTTCAGTTACTTGTCAACAATATTATGAATAATGGATTTAGGAATGTTAAAACTTAATATGAACTGGATATTTTGAACTTTGTGGGAAAGAAAGTCAAATTTTTTTAAATTTTTTGGCTCTTATTGTATGTCTACCTGGTGAGGGTTCTTTCAAAATGATTCTGATTTCTAAAAATGATGTGTTGTTGATCACAACATTTAATGTATTCTTTTGTCATTCAAGGAATTTGTACAATTGATTTATATATAATTTTCTTTGTATGACAGTCTCTGATTTTATTTCTGCTGTACACACAGATTTATATATAATTTTCTTTGTATGACAGTCTCTGATTTTATTTCTGCTGTACACACATTGTGCTTTCTTTTGTGGTCATGGTACTGAAACCCGGGCTCATAACAGCTTGTCTGTGCAAAAGTGTTGCAGCTGCGTCTGACTGAGAATGTGTAAAATTAGACATGATTATTGTTGCTTCAAGATATACACATAAGACACTTTTGAATGAGTGCTGAAAAATAAAATCTATCTTTGTTCTTAAAATCCTAGAGTTCTTTTTTGTCACAAGATATTTGGTAAAGTATATGATTGTAAGTTCCAATTAATATTTAAGGTTATTGTGCTGAAACTTTTCAAATATAATTACTCTTATAGAACAGTTTTCTAAATTTATTGTGTTTTATTTAGTTGCTTTTAAAATTACCATTTCAAAGCAAAATTCAAGATGTAATGTTTGAAATGGGATTTTTCATTATCCTAAGAAGCAAGATTTTTAAATCTTTTATTTTTTAAAAGCAAGATTTTTAAAAACTTTATTTGCACACTTCGACTTGATTGAGATATGTGAAGACTGTAATTTGTAATATGTATAATAAGAAAACACTAACAGCTCTCAAAAACCTTAATTTTATTTCACTGTACATAATAAAATTAATATAATGTAATTCATACAGTATTGATACAATAATCTATATTCAGACTTGTCTTTTATGCTTGTTATTTTGGTTATGGCACCTAGTATACATATATATTTTTAAGTTTTTCGACAAAAAGATTTAATGTATTTAGCATTATGAGTATTTTCTTATTTTAGGTAAGAAAGTTTTAATCATTGATTGATTGTAAATTGTTCTAATTTTGTTTCATTTAGGTTACAAAACTGGATAGAGATCCTTCTTCAGGTACTGCTTTGCAAGAGATAAGCTTTTGGTTAAATCTGGAACGTGCTTTGTATCGTATTCAGGAAAAGAGAGAAAGTTTGGATGTAGCATTGACACTTGATATATTAAAACATGGCAAACGTTTTCATGCTACTGTTAGTTTTGATACTGATACAGGTAGAGTCAGTTTAAGCATACAAGTTTTGTTGTTTTAAAAAAAAAAAATGTTTTTTGTGCTATGTAATTGATATCCAGGATGTATCACTAAGTTCTCTTGATACTTTCATAACTTATTCTATTCATTGAATAATTGATAAAACATATGTCCCAAAATGCTTTGTTAGCGAGTTATAGTGAAAGATTTCTCTTCGCTTGGATTTCAGCTACCCCAGGAAATAGGTCATACTGAAATTTTTAGGATTTTAATTAAGTGGCAAAATTACTGATTTCTTATGTTTTTTGATGTGAAAAATTCAAAATAAAATAGGTTCCAGAACCATATCTGCAGCAATTATTGGGAAATCTGGGATGAAAACCAATAGTATTAGAAAAATTGTGTTTTTTGTCTTTGATATGCAATAACTTTGTTAAATGTGAAATAAACACATAAAGTGTTTTAACAAAACTTTTAAAGAATTTAATAATTAAGAACAGAATGGTGAAAGATAAGTTGAATAAGTTGTTCCGCTGCATCCATAATGCAGACAATTCCTTACAAGAATGTATTTTTGTTTTGTATTCATTATTTTTCATCCATCCTCAAACACAAAACTATGAAGCTATTAGATTAGACGATCTTGGTGGCTAGGAATGTAGATCTCCACGACTGAACCATTTCTCAGGGAAATGATGATGTGAGTGGAAATGGCACAAGAGAAATGGGAAGATGCACCATCTTGCTGGAAGTACAATCTGCTTTTCATTGCAAGAAGAACATCTTCAAACAGATGTGGCCATTCTTCTTGAAGAAAGTGTATTACCTCAGCATTTAAATGCCCAGGTAATGTGAACAGTCCAAACAGCTGATGTGAAGAAGGTCGCACCATTCACTGATGTTAAGTTGGGGTTAAAATTTCATTCCACTATTTCATGAGGATATATTTCTGCCCTTGTAATCTTATTGTTTAAGTTGTTGATGCTCTCTCGAATGAAATTTGCCTTTGTAAAGTTGTCGATTTGTATTCCTCCATTTGCAGAACTCCAATTGAAGTGGAGCATCGCCTGGGTGTAGATGAACTGGCTGTTTATGTTAAGGATAAAACTTGTTTTGCTTAAGTGTCCTGTAAACATTGAATGCAAAACTCTGATCTGCTTAAAAAACAATCTGGTACTGGTCCGTGGACTGCACTGAACTGCATCAATGATATTTCATCAATAACAGAATCGTGTTGGAGAGATTGTTCATAGCTGGTGTGAATACTAGATAGTGAACCTACTTTCCTTAGATTGCAAAAAGTCATGATTTTATTTTATTGGCAACTTTGAAGTAATAATTTTTCAAATAATTTATTGTATTTCTGCCATTAATAAAAAATGTATTTTCTAAATAATTTCATTCTATTTTTATTTTACAATTGTGTAATTCGCAGTTTTTTAAAAAATTTTTTAACAGTAAATTTTTTTACAAATTCATCATATCACCAAAAAAGAATTTGGTTTATGTTGAGTACATAATGTAATTAGTACTTTTCTGACAAATGTAATAATGTACTGTTTTCTGAAATTTTTCTAACATTTCTTTGATTTATGTATCTTACACCATTTTGTTCAGAATTAAATTATTTACAAGTTTTTTAATACTAGTTTTTTAAATGTTTTATGTGTTTGTTACCAATTTAATAAATATATTGTATATCAAACATAAAAAACCAGGGATTTTATCCCTATTTTTTGGTTTTCACCCCAGATTTCCCAGAACTTGCTGTAGGTACGGTTCTGGGACCTATTTTATTCAGTTTTTCTGGTCAAAAACCACAAATCATTAATTCTGCCCCTTTAATTAATGTACTAAAAATTTCATTACAACCTCATTTCACCATTGTAGCTGAAATTCAAGTGAAATCTTTCATTAGTCGTAAGTCATAAATGAAGCCTTTTAGGACATATGTTTATATGAACTCTTTCCATTATTTTCACGAGTAGAATGGGTTATGAAAATCCTAGGAAAATTTCTTGATACACCCATATCAAGGGGTTAAATCCTGGATCCTTCATGCTTTCTATACCTGCAATTCTGCAGTCTTGGGTATTTTTTATTCTTTTGACTTAAGAAGGTTAGGGAAAGTTATAAATTCTTTTGTAATTACAATATAGCTTTTAGAATAGTCTATATTTTATTACGGTGTTGATTTTTTATGTGTATAATTGTTTTTCTACAAATTTTTGAATTTTAGTGAGAATGTTGATTATATGAGGTTTTTCATTTTCTTTTTCTATTTTCTGTAATGTAATAGTCGTATATTTATTAATATAGGGTGCATTGTCCACATGATTTTTATTTTGTCAAAAATTTTGTAATATTGAAATAAACTTTGGAACAACAGCAATATTGTTACAGCTCTGGATTTCCTTTTATCTATTATAATGTATTATACAATTTGATGTCAAATTTTAAAATTATATCTCTAGCATGTGTAAGATTATATAATGTACTTTGGTGTATCCATCAAAATAAGTTTATATATATTTTAGTTTTGAAATAAAATTAAACTGAAGTGTAATGGAAATAAAATTGGTGATATAAAGTTGAAGGGTTAGAGCATTATTTAAACAGTAATTTTATCTTTTTCTGGTTAAGGAAGTTAAAAAGAAAAAGAGGTAAACATTTTAGGTGTAATGTTATTTTACGTTTTTGTAGTAGTAAAAAAAAAAACTGCATTTGTTATGAAAGTAAATAGGTAGGCATGTTAGAAAAAGATGTTAATTGTTCTTTCTTGCGGTAGTAATTTTTTGTTTTATTTAGTCAGGTTTTTTGAAATCTATCTACGGACGGAAATATATTTTTTTCTGTTAGAAAAACTGAAGATAAATATTGTGTTAAAAAAAAAGAAACGGATAACCACCAAACTAATAAAGACATTTATATTATTTAACAAAAAACTGTTTTCAATCATTAGAAGTTGTATCAAACATTTAAATTTTTCTCTCTTTTAGTTATTGGTATTAAAAATAAATGCATTTATGGCCGTAAAAAGTAGTTATTCGTGATATATGTAGTAAAAAAATTTTTTGTTCATTTTTTTAAAGGTTTAAAACAAGCACTTGCAACAGTTAATGATTATAATCCATTGATGAAAGATTTCCCAATAAATGATTTACTGTCGGCTACTGAACTGGACCGCATTCGTACTGCTGAACAGCTAATATTTAATCACTTACGTAAAATACGTAACACCAAGTATCCTATGCAACGTGCATTAAGATTAGTTGAAGCTATATCCCGCGATCTTTCTGCTCAGTTGTTAAAGGTAAAAATTATTAAAATATTTTATATATTTAAGCATTTATTGTTGTGATAAGTTGGAATATTTGTCTCAGTGTTGCTATTTTGTTTATCATTTTAAAAAGTACAGTTGTAAAATGTATTTGTTTGATTTTAATTGAGCTTTTTATTTATTTATTTAGATCAGTTTGTGCGTTTGAATTTGAGGAAGGAGGATCAGTCAGAGTCCTGGCTTCACTCAATAAATACTGGTCGTTAGACTGATCTGAAGTTGTCCACACTGTAGAGATCTTATCTTAGCATGGAGGGTTTAGCAGAAGTAGATGTAAACCTACAGAACGTAATTGGAAAGAAGGAGAAGGGATAAAGAAAGATTACAGTTGAAGTAAATGCGGTTAAGAAATCTCCACCTGTAAGAAAGCCTAAGTCCTCCTCCAGGCTTAAGCTTTCTTGTCCTACTCACAATCCTTTTTGCGATTGGGGAATTTTTTTCCATATAAGAGCCATATATCACTAATCATTGATTTTACTTTGATTAGTTTAAATATATGCTGCAGTAGATATTAATTTTTCCTCCAGGAATTAGACAGCTGATCAGGTACAGGATTATTAAAGGAACAACCTTGCCTATCACTAGAATTATGTGGCATGCGAAAGTGAACTATTAATTATTCAGTCAGACCTCCACTAAAGGTTTGGGCAATGTTAAATGCATAAACTCTCTCTTTATTAATTTTCTGTTCATTTCATATTGTGTTAAATGGGTGCATGGCAGAAAGTGAGTTGCTGTTCTTATTTAGATTTAAATTTTAGGCTACAAATGTAATATTAAACAAAATTTTCACAAGATTGTTTTAAAAAACCATAACCAAGTTTTGGACACAGTATTTAGTATTCTGTTTGTATTATTTGAAGAAGGTACTATGTACCCGAAGCATATAAATAATTTTTTGATAATCAAATAACACATATTATTTATGTTATTAAATAACATGTTATTGATGTTTATATGGATAAACATCCATATAAACACATATGATTTTAGTTGTATTTTTTTTTTGTGTTAAAATAAAATTCATCATTTTATGAATGGATACATTTTATATATTAATCTGTTTAATTGAAGTAATGAAAAATAATGTGTAAATATTGCATTAGACTGAGTTCTGTGTTCTTGGTTATGTACCATGTACTTGTGAGGTGTGATGTTAGGGTCTAAGTATGATGAGTTAACCCACCGGGTTGGTCTAGTGGTTAACACAACATCGCAAATCAGCTGATTTCGAAGTCGAGAGTTCTAAGGTTCAAGTCCTAGTAAAGATAAAAATTTTTATACGGA
>JAAAKQ030037755.1:0-16876 GCA_010016005.3 Zanna intricata
TTCAGAGGATGAGATGAATGAATTTTAGCGTGTGTGAAAAATGCCATGCCTGACCGAGATTCGAACCCGGGACCTCCAGAATGAAAGGCTGAGACGCTACCGCTCAGCCACAGAGGCTGGCTAAACTGTTAGTTTAAATTAAGTAAACTTCACCATCTATGGTTTAAAAATATTAAAATAGTGTAATTGCTCCAATTACAAACCAATTTTAGGTGTATATTGATAGTTCATTACTTGATATTCAGTTATTTTATTCATTTACATACCTATCCAAGTGAAATCAAGTCTCATCACTAAAAGTAAATAAGATTCAGCACTTTTAAATTCCACTTTCATCAACTTATGACAATACATATTTCATATGAAATATTTTATTATTTATTTCATATTTTATGAAAATTGATGTCTAAACATACTGTTTTACCTTTTTTTTTGCCAAGTTATAGCTGTTGACATCCTAATGTGTAAAGATTTCAAGAGATTTTCTGTTTAAGCTTGTTTAGTGGTTTAAATTAGTTGAATTTAGCCTGAGCTTTCTGGATTATTTATGCTTTCGGTTTTAGTGAAATTAATGTAATAATGTTACTGCAAATTGCAGACTGATAATTCTAACTGAAATTTGAAGGAAGTTTTCCACATATTTGAAGGATTTGTTCCTGTACATGACATAGGTTATTTTAGTTGCTACGTACAGCAAACCATCTAAGAGTGTTCCCTTGTGACTTAATAATTGTATAAAAATTTACTCATACGTAGTAAAGAAGGTGGGGCATTTAATAATTTTCCAGAATGGCGATAAAAACATTTTTTAACAGTATTCAGTTTAGTTAGTTCATTGCACCTGCTTCAGGGATATTTTGTATACCATCAGAAAAATATGATTGTAGAACCCTTATTTTTTAATGTTTGGAAACAAAAAATATTATATAACAATAAATTTAAAGAAAGTGATAAATGTGAAAGCAAGTAATAGTTTCATATAATTTTGTTTGTGCAGTTTCTAACATGAGTTTAGTGATGCGTTATCGAGATAAAGCACATTTTTCATTGGATCTCTTGACACTGCATAGTTTTCTCCTCTAATGGTCTTTCCTTTTACAAAATAATGAATGTTGTTGCTTTTTTCATTTTACCTCCCTTATTCAGCCACAAAAAAAGACTTATAAATTTTGCAGCTGTTACAATAACTTTTTGCCTTTGAAACATTTCTGCCAGTTTCTACTCATTGTTTTGATAGTTACATTTCTGGTTTGTAGTAATGAATCCATACTTCATATACAGTATGAATCTACACAGAATTCTTACATCAGTGTTCTTGTAAGATGTATACATGGTTAGTTAAGATGTAAATGTCAGCAATCTCATTCACCTTTATTCAGTCATCTTTTGAAGTATCCACTATAACTAAATTTTTTACTCTTTTATTGAATTGTATAAATTAGTTGCACTTTTTGCAACATTTTAAAATACTCTAATTTTATGATAAATTTATTGTTTTCTTCATATTACCTCATTGGCTACTGGCCTATTTTAGTAATAATCCCCCAACCTGGATTAATGTTTTTCTAAATTTGTAATCTAATCTAAATTTGTTTTAAAAATCTCTTGCTTCATTTCACATTGTTTTAACATAAAAGTAATTAAATTTATACCATGTTCATTTTTGGTACATGCAAGTTTCAAGTTTGTGGGATGTGTAAATTTGGAAGTATTCAACTAATGGTAATAGCAAGTCAAGGGGTTTTAAAATTGCTGTATTTACAGAAATGACAATAATAGTAATATCAGTAATTTAAAGGAGTTGTGGTATACTTATGAAAAACCTTTCTTCACCAATATTATTACTTATTATTATTAGGTCAAAACTATTGAGATTAAAAAATGATATTACACTAAGCTACATGAAATGCTTAACTTTTTTAATAGTAAAATAATACATAAAGTAGTTTATAAAACAAAGAAATGTCTGCTAGTACTGGTTTTTTTTTTATCAAAAATAACCTGATATCACCAAACTCAAACAATATCAAACAAAAATGTCTTTGTATCAATCATCTTTATGGTATTTTAACAACTAACTTAATTTTTATTTTATTTATTAATATTTACTTTTTCAATATTACATGTATTTGTTCTTTGGATGTCCAGGGCAACCGGTATTCATCATTCTCTTTGCATATTTGATGGTATGATTTCTGCCTATGCCCTTTTTCATTCTATTGTAATATATATCAGACATTTTTAATTTTAACCTCATCTACCTTTAACAGTTTCACGGATGTTATTGATTTCCTTAAGATTTTTTTTATTAGGACATACGTCAGTGACAACTTGCTCTTTGAAATTGATTATTTCAATTTTATTGCCTATTTTTAACTGAAATGACAAACATTCATGTGAAATTGCAGTGTTTAGCAGCAAAATTAGTGCTTTCGTTCTGTACCATTTCATCTTGCATCAAAGAGACAAGTTATATACAGTTACCCGGTCAAACAAATCTAAACATTATTTTCATCAATCTGATGGTTTCTGTACAATATTTTCATGCTGTGTTCTGACTGGTAAGATTTTGGTATAGAGTTAGTCATTAAGAAAAAATATTTGCAAAGTAGCCATTCCTACTTTTTTGAGTTTTCCGTTGGCTAATGATTTTGGAATATGTTTATGTTACTGCAAAGGAGTCCACTTAAATATGCTTAACATTTATTTAGAGTCTGAACTAATGCAGTGTAAAATTTGTCACGTAAGATTTTTCCTCCCCAGACCTAGCCAGTGTGCAACACTTGCCTACATTGCACATTATATGACCAAAGTTGCTATTGTTTTAAACATTGCTATGTTATATATCTGTATTTGGCACAGACAATTGCCTTTTCATTAAAGAAGAAAGTATTGTAATCATATAAGAATTGTTGCCTCTGGGTTTTGATTGATTCAGTCTAGCACAGTACGGATTTATCACATAACTTTTTATGATAATTATTGAGAATAATTTTTTTTAATGCAATTGAAATTTGTTCTGTATGGAAAGGTATTAACAGCTAGTACATTATTAAATTAATTAGTGTATTGTTGTTTTTTGTATTTTTAGGCTTGATGGCGATGATTCAATGATATCTGAGGTATCGAGTTTTGACAACATATCGCAATATTCAGCTTCATTACCTTCAACACCACAGCAAGACTGGAAGCGGAGAAAGGCTAATAACGATAGTGAATCATCAAGTGATGATTTTAATGATAATTATTATAATTTAGATGAAGAAGGATTTGGTTGTAGACCATTAGGCGCTGACGGTGATTGAATGATGGAAGAATTAAAAATATTTTAATTCTAGATTGTTTATTCACTTGATTATTATTTAAATCAGCTGATAATTTTTTATTTTCAATTTTGGAGTTTGTGTTGTTTGAATAAAGGTTGCTATGCCTAATGGTGGTATAAGTAAATTTTATGTATTTGTGTGTTGTAGAGAAAAGAGTATTTTTATGTATTTTAAGTTTTAGTTAAATGACGTTTGTTGCTGTTTCTATGAAAATATTTATTGGAATAAACTACAGTAAAATTCTGTAATAATATAAGAAAATGAGTTATGAAAGTTATTTCAATTTTAAATCGAGGGATGTCTTGACAATAATTCTTAAAGAATTCATGAAAACTTGCAAAAACTAATTTAAAATGCAACATATTATTTTATTAACATAATGTAAAAATTTCATATAAAAAATTTGTTTCAAATATATAGAATAGATTTTATTCCATATCCATGTTAAAAGTTGTATATATCAAATTTACTTTCAAGCTAGCCAATATTTTATTGATTGAAGTAAAAATTGCAGTAAAAAGTTTCTTATTAAAATTTATCATTAAATTTTACCCTTTTATTTTATTATACACATATTAATTTAATTATATACTTACTGTTGATTAATTATTGTTTTATTATTAACTATTTGAATGCCAGGTAAAATTTCACAAATTTTACTGAAAAATATTTTTTTTTTTCTGGATTAGCAGCACAAAAAATATTTTTTTAAATTTTTAACAAAACCTCATCTCTTTTTATTTTTTTTTTAATAAAACATGTTTTAATGAATGTAGTTTATTTTCGCTATTTTCATTTTTTTTAATATTCACTTTTTAAAAATGACCTATTAATAAAAAAAAATTTGATTATAAAATTTTATGCAATTCTGTTAAAACAATCCAAGTAATTTATCATTTTTGTGTATCAATGTATAAATTACAATCTATAATAAATTGGAAAAAAAAAATCAGTTTTTATAATTTTGGCATTTGTTGCTGTTCCCACACTAACTAATCTAATAACTTAGCCTATGTAAAGTCAAAATAAACTTTTCAGTAAAACCTGTTAAATTATATTATCCTAAATACTTGCTGCTTAATTTTTTTTATGATATATAAAATTTGTTCAGGATATTATTTTCATACTTTTTCGATTGTCAATTTTTTCTTTCGCATCTGGATTTTATGCTAATTTCAGACAGAAATTTTTTACTTAGTTGGATCCTTTCAAAATATTTTTTGGTACTAGGATCATCATTACATCGTGCAGTTATTGATTCACAACTGCAGGAATGTCAGGTTCAGCATTTGTCCCGGGGTATAACTTTGATTACTTATTTGAGTTATTATTTAGTGACAACTGAATTCTTTTTTTCTCCTATATCACTAATGTAGTCATAATCTAACAAAGCTTGAAGCGTATATTCAACTCTTGGTGTCAATGCTTGTGACAATTATTCAGTTATTAATGACGCTTTAATTGATAATATTCAGTTACGTGTCAACACTTCATTTTCACAATTAAAGTTTATAAATTTAAGCTTTTAGTAACGCACAATGTATGTACTATCAAAACTATGATACATGATAACAAAGACAGCTGAAATCAATATATCCGATGAGAGTTGATGTATAGAATCAACACTTACAAGCAGTCAGTAAGACTTATTTATGCAATTATTTAAAAAAATAAATATTTGTTTCTAATCATGATGCTTTCTTAATTCTTTGACTCAAATAATAAACAATAAAAATAATATAACTTTTTTCTTGACATTAGTTTTACAGATATTGGCACTTTCTAAACTTATTTGCATAAGAGAATGTAAATATTTTTAGAATAGTGCGTCTTATGTGAATTGACACTCAAAGTGTTAAATTGTAAATAAAAATTAAATTTATAAAAACAATAAGTGAAGGCAAAAATAAACTAAAATCAGAATATTAAAATTGTATAAATTAGCTTATTAAATTTTGATTATCTTGTGTAGTATTTCTTTTTAAATTAGTAACTTAAATTTTTTTAAAAATGTGAATTTACATAAAAGAGAAAAAATTATGTAGTTTTTAATTAGGTTGATAATTTTATGGTTTTATATTCACTAATTAGGAACTCTTATTTTTTTTAGCAGATTTGTATGTTGGCATATATTTATAAATAGTTTTGTTACAAACTTTTTTCATACTAAAATTTTAAAGGCAAAATTTCAGAATATTATTTTAAATACTTAATGGGAGTTATATATGTTATGATTTAACATTTAAAAAAGTTTATTTGATTTTAAATCAAATAACATTTGAATTTAAAACTAAAAATTTTAAAGAAAAGATTACATTTACAATATTATCTCTACCTATTTAGTAGCAGATTTTTATGGAAATTTGTGTATACCTTCCATAATAGTTTTTGTTAAGTTCTATTATGTGTCCAGCTGACATTGTTGATGTAGTATAAGTTCCTCAGGACTTCCTAGATGGCATTGGTTTTTTAAGCTTGCTGCAGCTGTAGGACAATGCCTGCTGGGAATATAATAGAGTTTATTTTTTCCTAATATTATGTGTAAAATTAGAACATTCAAGTTAAAACGTTTGTTCTCCTGGCAGTTAATATTTAAGGTTAATTAGACAAAGTTAGCGAGAGTTAGGTTTTTTTACGTTGTATGAAGTTTAATACACAGAATTGTTAGCTACCTAATCTTAAATTTAACCTAAAATCTTATCTTAAGCTTGAATTATAGTAATAAAATGTGATAATGATATACTGATGATTAACAAACTGTGATTTGTTACTAGATGATTAATGCCACTGATGGATAATTTCAAAATTGAGATATTTGTTGCAGATGTACAAATCTGCTGGGTGTATAACAAAATTTAACTTTTTTTTTTCAGAAAAAAAGTTACTTTGTGTACTATTAATTTATATGTAATACATTTATTACTAAATATCAATTTTTAATAATTTTCAGTTAATTTTTATCTATCTATCGTAGCTTTACTTTTAAAATGAATTTTCAATATTAATCTTGTACAATCCATAAAAAAAATTATATTTACACATTTATTTTTAGGTATTTATTTACATCCAGTGTTATTAAAAATATGTCAGATATGTAAAACAGTAAATAATTTTTATATCTTTTTTTAAAGAAAAAACTACATATTTCAAAATCACTAAAATAAAAGTGTGTATTTCTTTCAGATGTTACTTAATAAGTAACAAAACTAATAGCTTAAACTACATAATTATAGTTTAAAAACAATAATTATAGACCATAAAACTAACATGTCCAAATAAGTATTACACTATCAAGTTAATTAATATAAATAACTTCGCTTCTTAAACAAATAATTAAAAAAAGAAAAATCAATATATGTGGAAAGGTTAAATTTTTTATATTATTTTCTATTCATTATTTTTATTCAATATTAGATAGCATCATCATAAAATAAATTATGATTGATTTAATAATATAGTCTTCTTTAAAAAGAAAAATCACAAAATATGACCAAAGTGTCCCTGTAAAATTGTGTACAAACTTTAATGTACTACATATTCACAGATTTAAATATTAATATAATAACTGTCATTTATATATATATATATATAAAATTATATTAAATTCTTTTCAGAATACACTTATATCCTTAGGATTTCTTTTCTTCTGTTAATTAAAAAAAAAAATAGAAACCTATGATATGTGTAAGTAAAGTTTTGACTTTACTATTTACCGATAGTTTCTTACTTTTATTGTTTATTGATTAATAAGTACAACTTCTTTTGTTTTAGATAGTGTAGTTATATATTCATTTTGTAAAAAAACTAATGTGATATAATTTTTTTTTAAGTAGGTTCCGTTGTATAATTGTGTAAAAAAAAAAACAAATTGCATTTTTTTTTTTACAATAAAAAAAAACTATATTTTTAATAATTATATATTGTTTACAACAGAAGTGTTTAATCTTATCTTGATGAATACCAATCTGCTAAAAGAAATATTTATAGAAACCATTAAAAAATTGAATTAATAACCTACTTTTTTTCAAAATATTAATGTTGTAGTTATTTACATGGAAAGTTACAGAAATACCCAAGTTCATTGGTAAATACATGTTAGACAATTGTTATAAAATTGGGTTTTATAAATGTGTCCTACAGAAAATTATACTTATGTATATCCTGTTGGAAATATTAGTTGATAAATAAATTTTAAGATTGCAAAGAAATTATAATTAAAAATAATTTTTATAGTTTTCCACTCACTGTCATTTTATAGAAATCCTGAAATTTAACATTATGAAATATAAAACAAATTGTAGAATTATCACCACTATTGTGTTGAAGTTATATATCTATAGTATGAATATGAATTCATGAGCCATGAACATCTTTGTACTAGAATACAAATAATTAACATCTTTTATAAGAACACTTAAACACTTACTAATTGTGCCCCTTTTTAATCTAGTCTTCTCTTGTCTTTTCCTAGAAATATAAATAAAATTAAGTAGTCGTAAAAAAATAATTAATTCTTAATATTTTTGATTCATAATTAAATAAGGAATTAATGAAATAATGAAGGAAGATACTAGTATGTATAGGAAAAAGATTTTGATGTATATTGAGTTTTTAACAGGCAGATGTTTTTCTAACCCCTGACCATAGCAAAGTGAATAAAGTGGTTATGTGTTTCACCCGTGCAGTGTATTTTCTCTGTCTATTGAAGTCCTCAACTTTGTTCTTTTACAGAATTACTTGTCATGTTTGCGGAAGGTTTTAAGCCGCATAAAATTTCTAAATGTTTTTATTTGTAATAACAAAAAATCATTAACTGTATGTTATTTTTAGGTTTTATATTTAACATATTTATTTATCATCCTTTGAAAAGGATATTCTCATAAAAATTTTCCTTTTATATCATATTTCATTATTGAAAGAAAATAAAGTAAAACTTTTGTCTACTTTTTAATCAGAATTGTGTTAAGTTTTAACAAAACTTTACTTGAAGTAAATAGTAATCTATAGATTATTTCTGTTCCTACACTTTTTTTTTTGCATTCCAAAATCATGCAACCCATATTTTGTGTCCATTCAATTGATGTTAAATGCTTTAACCATGATCAAGCTCGTGTTAAATAATTTTTTCTGTGGTATGCATTAATGAAAGAAAGAAATGGTTGTCACAGAAAAATTATAACTAAAACAACCTTAAACTATATAAAACAATATCAGTTTTATATATACTAAACCTCATTTCTTTTCTGTATTATTTGAAAAAAAAACGTATAAATATTAAGTTGTACTACTTAAAAAAAGTACCAGAATGTTTGCTTGTTTGTTCTGCATAGTGTAATTTAAAGTATTTCATCTTCATTGATTATATTTAAAAAATACCAGTCTGTAATTAAATTTAAAAACAGTTAACACTTTGAGCTCTAGACCTTTTATACCATACATTAACAGAAATCCAGGGCATATTTTACCTTTTTAAAAAGAATCTGTCACTTATCTGCATAAAGAGCAATTATGGATTATCATATGAAAGGTACAAACCTCCCTCCTCTTTAATATAAAGTTGATATCAAATAGTTATTCTACTTAAAAAAATGTTATCTCTTGAAAATAACATTAACATTAAAAAAAAAAAAAAAAAGAAAAAAGTTAAGATTCACGATGTTACATAATAAAAATATTCCGTAGTTAACTTTTGCTTGTAATACTTTATGTTACACTATGTAGTAGAACAAATTATAATCTTTTGAATAAAATAATAATGTAAGTGCATAATTATTTTTATAGTTCAAACTTACAGTAAAAAATTAGGGTATTTCACACAAGAAATATCTAATCACTTGAATTGTCACATATAAATCACAACTAAATGAGAGTAAAAACTAAAATATAAACTGATGGGATAAAAACTTCTAACTACAGAATTTTTTTTTATCTATTTTTAAACTTCCTCTGATATTATATAACTTGAAGTAGGTAAACATAGCTGAATACTATAGTGTGAGCACTACCAACTTGTTTCCTTTCTACCAGGTTTGCCTGTTTAAGCCTTAATTTTAATACTGCAAACTACACATTCTAGTAGAATTTGCTTTTTTTCAGTAGATGGAATTTTATCTGGAAAGTGCTGTCTGGTCAGTCTACTTACAGATATTTTTGCTGGCGTGTGAAGTTGAAAAGCTCTACCTTTTAGAACCTTAATGATTTGCCAACTCTTTCATAAATTTCTCTAATTTATAGTTCTTCCTTGCAGCAGGAGCTCTTGTCTTACGATACAAAACATATGATTTGTTGGTGACATAAGGAAGTGGAAAAATAATTTTTTCCACCACTTCAACTGATTTTTTCTAAATGGATAGGATGATATTCTCTAGTCATTCCTATCAACACTGGTTTTATTTATGCTGTAATTTAATTTTGTTTTGGTAATGAAGCAGATTTAGAGCATACAGAGACATTGCTTTCCGACCTGTCATGAGTTATGTGAATAACATTACAACATCCCTTGTATCCCTCCATTTTAGACGTAATAAGTGGTTTTTTCTCATAAAATAATTTAAAAAACTTTGTTTAGACATTAAATTTTTAACCAGTTCTTTGCTGTAGGCATATTTGTACAAACAGCTGTAATCCATTTTCCCACAAAAAATCAAAGACAGCGGGTGAACTATAAAACCTGTCCATATAAACATTATGGCCTTTATTGAAGTAAAGCTGTAATCTTATAAAAAGAGAAATAACTAAATTGTCTTGAATTCCCTTTCCAGTATAAATCTCTACCTGAACCACACAGCCAGTAGCTGAAACACAAAAAATGAAAATTTTTATACCATATATTTTACGATTATTTTTTTATATGTACTTGAAACAACAGAATTCTTCCTCTAAACCCACTGATGCCTTTGTCTACTACCAAATTTTGTATGGAGAAAATGACTGAAAATGTAGTTATCAAATGGTCATAGTTTAGGCTTAAGTTTATGCAAAGGGTCATGACCAGATTGTTGTCTTGAAACATAAGATGTGTTATCATTCAAGTGCAAACTAGAAAGAATGGCTTTTAGGATCATCTATCTCCCCGTCAGAACCGGAATCACAAATCTGTTCATGTAAAGAGTCACATTGAACAATATTAGGATTATTACTTCATGTTGAAAAGAACAGGCACCATCTGTATGAATATTATGATCTGAATCACTCTCATCCATCAAATCCAATAAAATATCAGTATAATTTATATACTGAAAATTGCTCATTTTAAATATAAAAGATACAAAACTGTACAAAAAAACATAACTATGACACCACTTTCAAGCATAAACACATGCCATACTCGTTTACATGTTCAGACAAAGGTAATATTTTTTCTTATATTTCATAAAAAATCCAGCAGATAAGAGTTGTTGGATGAATGAGTCTTTAGTGAATCGACCAGTGAATGAGTCTTTTTGCTGAAAATAAGCTTGTATAGCTTAATAATAGATTTTAATACAGAAAGCCAAATTATACTTGAGATACGGTGATGCAAACGATTTAGGCTGTTTGCATACACTTGGGCTTTGGGTTCAAAGTGTTAAACATCTGTTATAGAAGATTTTTATTTTCCATTGCTCTTACAACCACTGGAAAATGGTATGAGAAATATGGTGGAAATTAGGGAAAAAAATTGCCATTTCAGCTCAATAAAAGATAAATTGTTTTTACACTTAGCTGTATATATTTTAATGTTATTACACTTCATTTTTTAAACGGTTCATGTAAGCATGAACTAAAACCAGCTATGTGCAAAGGTAAACAAAAAAAAACTTGAGACAAGGTAAACTAATATACTCTTTTTCATCCTTTACACGTGTGTATATAATTTTATTAAAATTGCACTACTGGAAGGAGAATATTAAAAGTGGGTCCCTTTTTTTACACACAGTTTAACAAAATTCATACCAGTTTTTTTAAATTTAACTAAAATTGTGTACAGCAATACAGGAAATAAAAATTTAATTTGATAAAAACAATTTTATTTATAAAGCAATTAAGAAGAAGAAGCAATTGTTTAAAAAAAATTGCTTTTTTTCATGATGTATGTCCTTTATCACATTCGATGTTACTAAAGTAGTTGATCCTACAGTTAAATGTTTACATGTTTATTGTTGGAAATTATAATTATTGCACTTTACAAGTAAAAATTATAGAAACAATAAACTTATGGGTAGGTATTATATTTCTATTTAATGAATAAATTTGTCCAATTGTTTTGAAAATTAGGAAAACTATAGAAATATTTAGCAGACTAATGGCACTATCTTATAAAACATTTTTAAAAGCGGGTTTTTTATTAAGAAAAAAAACCGTTTACTAACCTGTTCTTAACTTTTAATAAGACATCTTTTTTTCTATTAAGACTAGCATTAAACATCAATCACTTGCAAATAGATATAATTTAAGAATTGTGCATTTTTACCTTAGATTTTTGTCTTGATGGCATCTTGCAGAGCCATCAACAAGACATTGCATTTTATGCGGACATTCCAGCACACTTAGTAACATTTCTTTGACTCATTACCTAGTTCAACAAAAATTTTGGAAATCTTTTTAAATCTTAATGTTTAATCTTAGTTTTTGGTTCCTTGGTTGTAACATGTCAATTAGAGAACACTTTACTTTTTAAAGAATTGACCTGTTTTAATGAAACACACTGTCATATCAAAGATATTGGAGGTCAAATAATATCATTAAAATTATCCAGTTTTAAAACATTTGTCTCATCCAACTATAATCTTATGATCTTGTATATGAGGTTAAAATAAAGTATTTTTTCTAATTTCTGCAGATTACGTTTGCACTGTAATAACGTAACTAATGCAATTAATGTGAACAGTTGCAAATTCTGTATTTGTTAATTCATGCAAATATTTTAGTAAAATCCTTTTATTATAAAAACACATAATTCCTCTGTTTTGTGATATCTAAATAGCCAGAATTGGATAGCAACAAATTTCAAACATGGGTCTACAATCTCTTCAGGGTTACCGCTACAAATTTTAAATGGCCCATTTCTGTTTCACCTGTAAACAGTCTCGTTTGAAAGAGGCTCTCTAATTATAAAACTTATTTTTATAGAAAAATAATCTATTGCTTCTTATTTTAAAATAATAAAATCATTAACCACTTATATTCTTGTAAATGACAATATTTATCAGTCATAATACTGTTATTGTTTGCTTCTTGACACCTGATTTATTGAACTCTAATTAATTTGATTTGCAGTAAGTATAATTTTTAAATTAAAAAAAAAAAAAATTTAATCACATTTAAAATTATTAATATAGTTCTCATTTACTATTCTTAAAATAAAAAAAAATTTTCTATACAGTGGTTTTAATTTCATTTTTTTTTTTTTCAGTGTAATCGTAACTTTATTTTATATGAAATTATTGTTTAAAGATTCTTAGTGTGACAAAGGAAAATGTAAATATGTTTAATAAATGATAACATATAATTTATTCTTTATTAGTTCACTTTCAATTAATTTCTTGTTACAATTGTAATTATATTAAACTATTTTTAGACTGAATAATTTTCATTTAAAAATTAGTTTTCATGTTAAAATTATCATATTTTTAAATTTTGGACAAAGCTGTTTATATAAAGATATATATATATATATATATATACATTTTTTACATAATGTGCAATAAAATAATTGAGTGTATTATTCACTTTCTTAATGTCCCATCTCCTGTTGATTAAAGGTATTTATTACTATAAATATATATTGCAGTTAACAGCTATTCAGTAGTTAGTTGATAAATAAGTAAAAAAGTAATATATTTTATTTATTATTTAAATTACTCTTAGCACATGTTTTATTTATTATTATTATTTTTTTTTTTTTTTGTAAAACTTAGTGCTATGATTGAACTAATATTGTATATCTTAAATATTTTTTAACTAAAATAGATTATTGTTTTAATTTTTTTTTTAATAAATATATTCAAATAAAATTTTGTATGTAAAGATTTTATTCATTCTTAAATTCTATCAGTTTTTCTCCTTAAACCTTGTTAGCTGTTAATAATTAGCTTCTAAAGGTATGTTGAAAGTCTACTTAGAAATATGAAACAACTTATGATTGAGTGGCTGTTGAAAAAGTACAATAATACAAGTAATGATAGTCTTTAAGCTGGTCATCAGTTTTCATATTTTAGGAATAGCAACTTGTGCATACCATGGTATGTCAAAGTTGTACAAACTATTTTTGATAAATTAAATAAGAAATTTTTCACCAAGTGTTCCTGGGACACTTTCATAACCTATTGTACTCATGAAAATAATGGTAAAAGTTCATATAAACATCTATCCAAAAATGCTTCATTTGCAAGTTCTGCATAGTGAGAGGTTTTTTGCTTGGATTTCAGCTACTTGACATCTTTTTAAGCAGATCAGAGTTTCACATTTGATGGTTTGGAGGACACAAACAAAACAAGCTTTTATCCTTATAATAAACAGCCAATACAACATTTACATCAGGAGATGGTCTGTTTTGCTTGGAGTTCTGCAACTGTTGAAACATGCCGGCCTCCATGGCTGAGTGGTAGCATCTCAGCCTTTCATCTGGAGGTCCTGGGTTTGAATCCCGGTCAGGCATGGCATTTTTCACATGCTACAATTCATTCATCTTATCCTCTGAAGATATACCTTAATGGTGGTTCTGGAAGTTAATAAAAAAAAAAAAACTGTTGAAACATAAATAGACTGCAAAATTAATTATTGATAAGGCAAATTTCACTAAAGATGGCATCAACAAGTTGGGTAATGAGCATACACTGCGAGACGTAAATACTCATGAAACTGGAAGGTAATTTTCAACACTGATATAGTGTCAATGTATGGTGTGGCCTTCACACTGAGTTGTTTGGATTGTTCATATTTCCTGGCTGTTTAATGTTGAGCTCTACTTGCACTTTCTTCATGAAAAATTGCAGTTGCTTGAAGATGTTTCTTTAGCACTGTGATACACAGTATATTTCCAGTAAGATGCTATGCCTCTCAACTTCTGTCATCCATTTCTGCTTTCTTAGATCATCATTTCCCTGAGAAATGAATTGGTTGTAGAGAGCCAAATTCCTGGCAACCAAGATCGCCTGATTTTAGATTTTTGCTCATCAGGATGCATGAAAAATATTTCATAGAAAACAAATATTCATTCTTGTAAGAAATTAATTGTCCATATTATGGATGCAACTGAGCAGTTTAAGGACAGCCCTGAAGAATTAAAAAGTCCAACAAAAGCAGTACTGAAGCGACTTGGCAGTACTGCCAAGAAAAGTGTTGAAAGTGATGGGCTCATGTTTTAACATTTATTATAAACTGGTTTGTATAATACATTTTGTTCTTGGGTACTGGTTGTAAATAAAATTCTTTCTCTTAGTTTTATTTACCTTATCTTAAAATATTTTTCTCAGAATTAGATTTTCTACAAGTTTGGTTTAAAAGTTTTAGGTATTTATTACCCTTTTAACAATAATATTACACATCAAACATAAAAAAAACATGGATTTTTACCCCAATTTATTTGTTTCACCTTAAATTTAATAAAAACAAAGACAGGATCTGGGACCTATATTATTTGATTTTCATGCCAAAAACTATAAGAATTCACTAATTTTGTCCTTTAATTAACATCCTAAAAAATTTAGTACAACCCCATTTCATTCACTGGTGTAGTTGTAATCCTAGTGAAAGCTTTCATTAGCCATAATTTGCAAACAAAATATTTTAGGACATGTTTACACAAACTTTATCCATTATTCTCACGAGTAGAATAGGTTACAAAAGTCCCAGGAGAACTTTTTGATATAGTCTGTATAATTTTGTGTCTTATCTTGTAGTTTTTGTCAATTTTCAATACACTTAAACAAAAAAAGGGAATTTTTAAATTTTGTGAAAATTATCCTCATACAGTATAGAATTATCCACATTATAATAAATAATTAACATTATTTATACTGTTTTTGAAAATTATGGAAAGTATTGGTTTAAATTCATATAGCATTACAACACTTTTATGTACAACATAGGCTGGTTGTTGTATGCAATTTATAAAAAAAAATAAATATACATAAGATAAATATAAGTAAACATTACATCATAAAGTACTTGTTTATTGAAAAGCATTTTATTTGGTTTTGGCTTGTGACAGTCAGTGTTAAATTGCAGAACATTCTGACTGCATCTTTGTTACTGACCCGATATATCCACCTTTGAGCTGGATTTTCTAAAAAAGTTAATTAGCCATGAACCATTCATCAACACTGAGTTCTGGGTTTGAATCCCGGTCAGGCATGGCATTTTTCACACATTTTTTCACGCTACAATTCGTTCATCTCATCCTCTGAAGATATAACCTAATGGTGGTTCTGGAAGTGAAAAAAAAAAAAAAAAATCAACACTGAAAAATGATGAAGATTGTTTATATTTTGTAGCAGTTAGGAGAATTATGCCTGCCATAACATTTTGTCTTAACTTATCTAGAGATGAAGTATTTGTGAATAAAATATTCCTCAATTTTCTGAACTTGCAAAATGTTCTGAGAGTGCATGCAACAGGAGACTGTGTTCAATGTTAAGATTATATTCAAAATTTCATTAAAGCATTTTAGTTTTAACCAATGTTGCATGTTTATAACCTGGAAGATCAATTAAAAAAAATATATAATTTTAAATATATCTGATTGTTTTATTTTTATTGTTAAAGTTACCAATTAGAAATCCCAATGAATTCATTTTTGACTTGTCGGTTTATAATCGGCTCATATGACTTAACAGTCAAAAGTAAAAAAGATGATCCAAGGAAGAAAAATGTTTGTATTTAGAGCCAATACATTAGGTATCGTATGGATTGATGGGGAATGACTGTTATAACTTCTCTTTCTAGGTTGTAGATAGTGATTGCTTAATCTTAAGTAGAATGAATAATTGTCTTCCAATCAGCTTTTGTACATTCTTGTACAAAATCTGTACCATTATCTTAATTGGTGTACTGTAATTACATTTGAATTTACATGTTATCTACTATTATAATTTGATCATTTGGATTCTATTCTCTGACGGGAGTCTTACTCTTTAAGACTTTGGGGGTTGGTGTCCCCACAGCCCTAGCCTCTGCAGCTTTTCTTCTTGTCACACACGAGCTGCAGAACATTCTACATATATACTACACCAAAAATATACCATACCATACTACAACATATACCCTTACACAAAAAAATTCTACATTATTCCTTCTTTCACTTTCACTTGGTGATGTTGCAACACCTTATGAAACTGTAAACCATGGTGAAAACTATCATGCTGATGAGTGGATGGCTCTGTAGTCAGTCTTGAATGATATCCTCTGGGCACCTCTCTCTCTTTATCTGTTTAGCCTCCGGGATTACTGTAAGCTATTACTTCAGAGGATGAATGAGGATGATATGTATGTATGTGAATGAAGTGTAGTCTTGTACAATCTCAGGTCGACTGCTCCTGAGAAGTGTGGTTAATTGAAACCCAACCACC